>JACEEZ010012460.1:101441-133169 GCA_016584305.1 Chionoecetes opilio | reverse complement strand
CCCCCGCCCTTCCTCCCTTCCCTTCTTCATTTTCACGTTTTCGGCTGAGGAGAACTAGGGTGTTTTAACATCGAAATTTTGGTGTTAAAGGTTGATCTCTCTCTCTCTCTCTCTCTCTCTCCTCTCTTCTCTCTCCTCTCTTCTCTCCCCTTCCTCTCTCTCTCTCTCTCTCTCTCTCTCTCTCTCCTCTCTCTCTCCTCTCTCTCTCTCTCTCTCTCTCTCTCTCTCTCTCCTAACTTTCCCTTCCCACCCTTCACCAGTCACTCTGCCTTCTCTTATTCCATCTATTTAAGACATTCAAAACACTTCTTTGATATTGTTGTTGTTGTTGATATCTAATGGAAGAGACGAATGCTATTTTTCTTCCTCCTTTACATTTCCAGTACAAATTGCATGTAAGAATTTGCCATTTTCCTTCTGCTTTATCTTTCATGGTTCAAAAAGTGTAGTTCCTGTAACTTTTTTAGCCTACCTCGTATAAACTGGAAAAATAATTTTGCTGATAGAGAAGGTACGCGATTGCTTGATATGGTAAACGAAGTATATTTAAATCAGGTGGTCCGTGAGCCTACAAGGGATAATAGTATCCTAGATTTAGTTTTCACTACCGACATCGATCTGATTGATTACTGCGATATAAGTGAACATTTGGCAAACAGTGATCACAGGTTAATCAGATGCGGTCTAAATTGCAATGTAGACCACAGAAAATCGGTTATTAGTTCCCAATTATAATAAAGCGGATTTCACGAAGATCAGCAGGGTACTAAGCGAAGTTGATTGGATTGACCTACTAAACGGTGATAAACCGAAAACATGTGTAATTTATTCACAAATAAACTCCAATCGGTGGTTGAAAAACATGTTCCCATGGTAAGAAAACGTCTGAATGACATAAACAGACCCAGTTGGATGACTAATGAGATTCAACAAATCTTTGGGCAGAAAGGGGCCGACCGTATAAAAGTTTACAAGCGAACAAATGCGGACTGCGATTCTAGAGAATACAATGACGTAAAACGTCGTTGCAAAGGATTAATTAAGACTATAAAGCGCGAGTATGAAGAAAAAATTGCAAAGTAATCCAAATCAAACCCGAAAAGGTTCTATCAATACGTTCGAAGTAAGAAAAACGTCAAAACAAGTATTGGGCCACTGAAATATAAGAATAACATCTTGGTAAATTATAATAAGAGCATGGCATTCGTACTAAATGAAACTTTAATGCGGTATTTATTAAGAAAAACGAAGCTCCATTACCAGAACCATTTAAACATGTAGCGGGATTCGAAAGTGATAGATTGGAAATATAGGAAGATAACAGTAGACGAAGTATCCAAAGTATTTGCGGGAAACTTGACCCAGCCAAAATCCGTGGGGTAAAACGAAATTCGCCGCGATTACTTCGCGAATGTCACATTCAACTTTCGCTTCCAATAAAGATTATCCTCAATAAATCGTTAATGAACAAAAATGTTCCTAGTATGTGGAAATTAGCTAATGTTACACCGATATTCAAGAAAGGGAGTAAGAGCCTCGCAAGTAATTATCGCCCAAAATTAGTCTGACGTCTGTGGATTGTTAACTATTTGAGAAATATTGCGGGATAAAATGTGCCCTTTTCTCGATGAAAATAACTCTATACTAAACTCCCAGCATGGATTTCGAAATAGAGATCCTGCTTAACAACCTACTGGATTTTTTTAATGTCATTTATTCAAACTGGGACGCTAGAATTCCCTGGGATGAAATTATACCTTGATTTTCCGGGAAAGCATTCGATACAGTTCCCCATAAGCGACTTTTGA
The DNA here is from genome assembly GCA_016584305.1 of Chionoecetes opilio. Classification (NCBI taxonomy): domain Eukaryota; kingdom Metazoa; phylum Arthropoda; class Malacostraca; order Decapoda; family Majidae; genus Chionoecetes; species Chionoecetes opilio. Next base: position 131,361 of record JACEEZ010012460.1, on the reverse strand, counting down.
CCAAGCTAAGGGCACATAGCTTAGGAGAGCAATTATGTTCATGATTGGCGATTGGCTTTCAAATCGTAAACAAGGGGTAGTAATAAATGGCGAGGCATCTGATTGGTTAGATGTTACTAGTGGGGTGCCTCAGGGCTCGGTCTTGGGTTCCTACTTTTTTTTTTTGATATATATCAACGATCTGGACTGCGGACTTTTATCTAAAATATCGAAATTTGCAGATGACACCAAATTAGGCGGTAAAGCATATACTAGAGAAAACTGCGAACTCATACAAAGTGATCTCGACAAACTATCAGACTGGAGTGAAAAATGGCTTTTAAAAATTCAATTCCGATAAATGTAAAGTAATGCATATAGGCCCACGATAACCTCAAATATAACTTTTCATATGCAAAATAATCGTTAACTGAAGTACAGGCGGAAAAGGATTTAGGTGTCATCATCAGAAATGATCTTAAAACCGGGTCCGCTTGCCGAGCTCCCCCAGTAAAAAGGGCGAAATATGGTGTTGGGCTTTATTAAAACGCAACTTTGAACACAAAACTCCGAAAGTAATGACACAATTATACACGTCCTTGGTTAGGCCCCATTTGGAATATGCCGTTCAATTCTGGTCGCCCTGTTTCGTAAAAGACCAAGCCAAATTGGAAATCAGTGCAAAGAAGAGCAACCAAACAAATTCCATCTCTGCGAAATTCATCTTTTGAAGAGAGACTTGCGGAAATTTAATGGTTTTCCTTAAGGATCGTAGAATCCGTGGGGACCTGATAGAAACCTTTAAGATCCTAAAAGGATTTGATGTCATTAATCAAGAGAACCCATTCGAGCTTTCAACTCAAGTGACAACAAGAAATAATGGTTTTAAAATAAACGGTAAACGTTGCATCACTGTCTCCGTAAAAAATTATTTCAATGTGAGAGTCGTTTATCGATGGAACAATTTCCAGCAAAATGTTGTCCGAAGCCAGCCAATAACTACATTTAAAAACAGGCTGACGCGCACTGTAAAGTAAATGGTATTGATAGTCCCCTGCGTTCATATTTAGTGTCCCGGATCGTTAGTTGTAGTGGTAGGTGTAGTTGTAGTTTAGTATTTTCATATCCTATCATTCTTCATACGAAACTTTTCCCGTTCCTATCTTCTTTTTGGGACCTGGGATCATTTTTCCAATGTTTTCTTACAAGTAGCTGATAGTTAGTAGTATGTAGTTTCAGCAGATACCCCCGCATGGACCAATAGGTCTCCTGGTGTCTGTTACTCCTATGTAAACCATTAATCCTCCTCCTCCCCTCCTCCCTACCCCCCCTCCTCCTCCTCCTCCTCCTCCCCTTTTTCTCCTTCCCCCTCCTCCCGCCCCTCCAAAGGGTCGCTAATCACTCAACTTGGTGGAAGGGCGCACAGGTTTATGGGACAAAGGGTCCACATCGGCTTAAGAAAGGCCTCCCCTACTTTTCCCCCCTTCCTCCATCCCTTCCACTTTCCTCATTGCTCCCTTTACCACCCTTCCCCATTCATAAAACTTTCATCAATTCTCTCCTCTCCGTTTCCTATTTGTTATTCTCTTTCATCTCTGTCTCTGTTGTCGTTTTATCTCTTCCCACTTTTGTTACCCTTAAACTCCTACCCATCCTGTCCCTATCCACAAACAAACATTCCTTTATCTACGTGTATACCTCGTGTTTTATCTTTATGTTCACTGGATAACAAACACACAACAACAACAGGTAAGGTTCTCGATGTACCCAGGTTGTTTCAGGTCTTGTTTTGACTCACAACTTGACGAAGAGAAAGGGACAGTGTAGCATAAGGATTGTCTTGATCTTATTCTTCTTTCCGTGTCTCCGTGGCTGGTTTCTTCTTTACGCTTTACTCCTTCCCCTCTCCCTTCTTCCCCTCCCCTTGCCTCCTTCTCCTCCCCTTGCCTCCTTCCCCTCCCCTCCCCTCCCCTTCCCTCCTGTCACTCCCTTTAACCATCATACATTTCCGTCCTTTCCAAACCTTATCTATCTCCTCTTTCCCCTCCATTCATCTTCGTGTCTTCACATTTTCCCCCATACTCTCTCTCTCTCTCTCTCTCTCTCTCTCTCTCTCTCTCTCTCTCTCTCTCTCTCTCTCTCTCTCTCTCTCTCTCTCTCTCTCTCTCTCTCTCTCTCTCTCTCTCTCTCTCTCTCTTTTTCTTTCTCTGCTCTCTGTTATTTGGACAATGACAGTAGCAACAAAACAACAACAAAACAACAACTGCATATATCACAAATTCAAATCCACCATCTGCATCCCTGACCCTCTCCTCTTCCTCCTCCTCCCTCTTACATTATCTCCTCTTCCTCCTCCTCCTCTTCTGCCTATTGGTGTTTGGTTTTTCCTTCGCATATTTTTTCTCACTCTTGTCTACGATCCATTTACTTCGCCTCTAGTGATGAAAAGATAAAAAAACCACCACGACAAGCAACAACACTAACAACAACAACAGAGACAGTGACAAATAACAACAGGAATTGGAAAAAAATATGACAACTTTACACCAGACAAGAGATAAGGAAGAGAGAGAGAGAGAGAGAGAGAGAGAGAGAGAGAGAGAGAGAGAGAGAGAGAGAGAGAGAGAGAGAGAGAGAGAGAGAGAGAGAGAGAGAGAGAGAGAGAAGAGAGAGAGAGAGAGAGGGGAGAGAGAGGGGAGGAGGAGAGAGAGAGAGAGAGAGAGAGAGAGAGAGAGAGAGAGAATTAAGTGAAATGAAAGAGAAACAAGAAGAAAGACACTGTAATGGGTAAAGTTTTGCAAGAATAATAAAAGAGAAAACCGAGGAACGTTAATTAAAAAGCCAACGATGTAGAAAGATGGCGAGAAATTACTGATGAGAGAGAGAGAGAGAGAGAGAGAGAGAGAGAGAGAGAGAGAGAGAGAGAGAGAGAGAGAGAGAGAGAGAGAGAGAGAGAGAGAGAGAGAGAGAGATGATAATACAGAAAGAGTAATTATGAAAACTACCCTAAGATATGCACTACGACTTAATTGCAGGAAAGATCATTTGACTTATTTGCACTACGAGTTATTAGCAACAAAGATCAAGTCGATGCAGTGGTCAGCGAGGCACGAGTCGTTGGGTGATCGTGAGCTGCGTCTTTACGAGTGTCCAGGAAGCGTACGAGTCCACGAAAACGGTGTGACATGATTGGGTTATTTGAAGAGAGTATTATTGACGTAAAATATGTGACAATGAGAGACATAAAAAATAAGACAGACAGACAGACAGACAGACAGACAGACAGACAGACAGACAGACAGACAGACAGACAGACAGACAGATAGATAAAGAGAAGGAGAGAGAGAGAGAGACTTTTAACCCCTTTGATGTAACTCCACCATAAATAATAGAGAAAGTTTGACTCACCCAAACCTTCCTTATGTACTCGCGCCCTGTGTTCTCTGAGATGCCTGAGTGTTCATGTGTGGTGAACGGCTGCTTGCTTTCCCATCTATACTTTCCTTCTCATCTCCTTCATCTCTTCCTTTTTCCATATTTATCTCCATTTATTCCCTATATCTTTTCCTCCTCCTCCTCCTCCATTTTACTCATATTTCCGACATAATTTTCTCCTCCTCCTCCTCCTCCTCCTCCTCCTTTCCCCTCCCCCTCCTCCTCCTCCTCCTCCCCCTCCTCCTTCCTCCTCCTCCTCCTCTCCTCCTCCTCCTCTCCTCCTACTCCTCCCATTATCGCCAATTAGTCTAACGTCCCTGATTGTTAAACTATTTGAGAAAATAATGCGGGATAAATAGTGTCTTTCTCGATGAAAATAACTCAATACTAAACTCCAGCATGGATTTCGAAAATAAGGATCCTGCTTAAAAAACCTACTGGATTTTTTAATGTCATTTATTTAAACTGGGACGCTAAAATTCCTCGATGTAATATACCTTGATTTTCAGAAAGCCTTCGATACAGTTCCACATAAGCGACTGTTGACCAAGCTAAGGGCACATGCATGGAGAGCAATTATGTTCATGGATTGGCGATTGGCTTTCAAATCGTAAACAACGGGTAGTAATAAATGGTGAGGCATCTGATGGTTAGATGTCACTGTGGGGTGCCCAGGGCTCGTCTTGGTCCTACTCTTTTTCTGATATATATCAACGATCTGGACTGCGGACTTGTATCTAAAATATCAAAATTTGCAGATGACACCAAAATTAGGCGGTAAAGCATATACTAAGAAAACTGCGAACTCATACAAGTATCTCGACAAACTATCAGATTGGAGTGATAAATGGCTATTAAATTCAATTCCGATAATTAAAGGACTTGGACTGCGGACTTGTATCTAAAATATCAAAATTTGCAGATGACACCAAATTAGGCGGTAAAGCATATACTAGAGAAAACTGCGAACTCATACAAAGTGATCTCGACAAACTATCAGATTGGAGTGATAATGGCTATTAAAATTCAATTCCGATAATGTAAAGTTGCCTATAATGCATATAGGCAACGATAACCTCAAATATAACTATCAAATACAAATAAATCGTTAACTGAAGTACAGCAGGAAAAGGATTTAGGTGTCATCATCAGTAATGATCTGAAAACCAGTTTCGCATTGCCTAGCTGCCAGTAAAAAGGCAAATATGATGTTGGGCTTTATCAAACGTAACTTTGAACATAAAACTCCGAAAGTAATGACACAATTATACATGTCCTTGTTAGGCCGCACTTGAATATGCCGTTCAATTCTGGTCACCCTGTTTCGTAAAAGATCAAGCCAAATTGGAATCAGTGCAAAGAAGAGCAACCAAACAAATTCCTCTCTGCGAAATTCATCTTATGAAGAGAGACTGCGGAAACTTAATATGTTTCCCTTAAAGGATCGTAAATCCGTGGGGACTTGATAGAAACCTTTAAGATCCTAAAAGGTTTTGATGTCATTAATCAAGAGAACCTATTCGAGCTTTCAACTCAGTGACAACAAGAAATAATGGTTTAAAACTAAACGGTCAACGTTGCATCACCGATCTCCGTAAAAATTATTTCAATGTTAGAGTCGTTGATCGATGGAACAAGTTACCAGCAAATGTTGTCGAAGCCAACACAATAACTACATTCAAAAACAGACTTGATGCGCACTGTAAAGTAAATGGGTATTGATAGTGCGAATTCGTATCTACTCCCCCGTATCGATTAGTTGTAGTGGTAGTGGTAGTTGTAGTTAGTATTTTTCATATCCTATCATTCTGCACTATGGAACTTCCATGTTCCCATCCTCTTTAGGGACATGGTATCTTTTTCCAACTGTTTTCTTACAAGTAATTGATAGTTAGTAGTATGTAGTTCAGCAGATACCCTCGCTATGGACCAATAGGTCTCCTGGTGTCTGTTACTCCTATGTAATCCTATGTAATCCTCCTCCTCCTCCTCCTTCTTGTTGCCTTTCATCACACCTTCGCCAATCACCAGGACAGACCAAAACTTGCCTTCATTATTCCGGCCAAACAAAGACAGGAAATGTGAGGGCTCGGATACGGATCGTGTGTGTTGAATCGGTGAAATCCAGTAATTAAATCAGCGTTATAAAACTCTGCTGGTGGAAAAAAAGAGTTAAGGCTTTGTGAAAGTTTTTATTCAGCATTTCAAAAACTCAACACTTTTATGATGATCTCATGTTTCGGGTTTTTGTTTTTTGTTTGTCTTTCGATTCAACACTTAATAAATAATGTCCATCCAGACTCAATAACTTATTTTTAACTTTACTCACTTAACTTTTTTTTTTTGTGTGTGTATCAATTCAACACTTAATAATATCCATAATGACTTACTAACTGATTGGCCACAGAAGCACCTCACCTCCTGCCGACAAAAGTAATACGTTGTAGGAACCCTAAGATGGATAAGTTACCAAGAAGACTCCGAGTAAATATAACCACGGCAGATAAATGATGCAGCCTTCCCCTATAGCCTGTCCCCTCATGTGCTCCCCTCCTTCCCTGCCCTGGTCTTCCCCTCCTTCTAAGCCTCCTCTCCTTCCCTGTCCTCGTCTTCGGCCCCNGAGAGAGGAGAGAGAGAGAGGAGGAAGCACAGTTTCAGTCACTCGTGTTATACTCTGATATATTATTACATACTATTTATATACTATTTTTTTATTATATATACTACTAGCCGCCAAGCCCCCCTCCGGGCGGACTTTGGCTAGCTCCTGCGGAGGGCATTAGGGCCTTCGGCCCATCACCGTTTTTGGGTAGCCTTCGGCCCACCAAACACAGACTCTCCAGATAGCCCCTTCTAACTTTCCTGAAATATGGATGTAGAAATGTATGTATTAACGCCAACCCATTCACATCACCCCCAACCCATTCACTCACCCATTACCATCACCCCCCACCCATTCACTCACCCATTACCCATCACCCCCCACCCATTCACTCACCCATTACCCATCCCACACACACCCATTACCCATCCACCCCATCTATTCCCTCACCCATCACCCCCCACCCATTCACTCACCCATCACCCCACACCCATTACCATCACCCCACCCATTCACTCACCCATTACCCATCACCCTACATCAAGGCTTCCAATTCTCGCAACCCACTTTTTTCACAATTATCGCTAAGGCTGCCTAAAAAAAGAAAGAAAAAAAGTGATCGGATCATCTCATAAGTGGGCTTAAAACCTTCCCCTGGTCAACCTGGTTCCAAAAATGTGGAAAATACGATGGGATCCGCCACGGGGGGCGGAACCATATACCACATACACACACAACACACACACACACCACACACACAACACACACACACACACAACACAGACACACACACACTTTCGCTTATATTATTATAAATTGTTATACTCGTGTCTTTCCTCCCACACACACACGCCGCTTCTGCTTCTTTTTCCATTTTTCTCCTCCCTATTTCCTTCCCCTTTTCTGCTTTTCTTGCATCCTTTTAGTAACATCTGTCTTTGCACCACCACCACCACACCACCACCACCACCACCACCACCCCCCCCCACCACCACCACACCACCCCCACCACCACCACCACCATTTTCCATCCCCCCCAAACCCCCACCCCACCACCACACCACCATCGCCATCACCACCACCACCATCGCCATCACCACCACCACCACCACCGCCATCGCCATCACCACCACCACCACCACTCAAAACTTTCTCTCCTTTCTTCACTCACTTCCTTCCTAACTTTTTTTTCTTTGTCATTTTTTATCGTTTTCATGGAAAACTCCCCTCCTCTCTCTTCTCTCTCTCTCTCTTCTCTCTCTCTCTCTCTTCTCTCTCTCTCCCTCTTCTCTCTCTCTCTCTCCTTCTTCTCTCCAATGAACCCCTCCTAACTTTTCCCCTTCCACCCTTCAACAGTCACTTGCCTTCCTTTTTTCCCTTTACTTAACATTAAAGGGGACACTTCTTTTTGTTGTTGTTGTGTTGATATCTAATAGGGGAAAGACAAATTATATTTTTCTTTTTTTTACATACAATACAGGGGCGCATGCTAACTTTGTTTTTTTCCTTTGTTTTTCGTCGGGGTTCCAAAAAAGTGTAGCCGAAAACTTTTGAAAGGCTTTATGAGAAGGTTTTGCGTTTTTTTCTTCTTTCAATTTTCTTCTTCTTTTCTTCTTCTTCTTCGTCTTTTCCTTCTTTTTTCTTTTCTTCTCCTCCAAGGTCGCTAATCCCCAAAACTTGGTGAAGGCCGCACAGGTTTATGGACAAAGGGTCACAGGGCTTTTAAAAAGTAATCGTCCAGCCCAAAAATTTTTTTGCCGAATTATGTTGAATATACATTAAAAAACACCAATCCCCCAAAAATAATGATTTCCAGGCCTTTTTTCCGAAAAACCGACTTTTGTAAAAAGCGCGCGAAAAAAAAAATCTTCCCTCCAAAAGGGCTACGAGTTCTTGATGACGTCAGAACAGGGACCCCCGCAGACACTCTGTCTGACCCTGCGGCAAATGTTAGATGACCCCGATTGTATTCGGTGTCAGAAGTGAACTGTCGCGTGACAGATCTAGAGACATCCCAAATCTGCACCAAAAGAAATGACGGGGTCGTATACATGGGGAAAACAAACCCTCAGATTGTCAGGGATCCTTATTTTGAGCCCGAGTCGGGGGGGATGAAAGGTGTTAGCAGACCCTGAGGTTCAGCAGGGGGACCGGCACTTCCCCAAAAAACATGGATTGGTAAATAAGGTTTTAAACCTGTGTGTGTGGGAATCACAATGAAGTATTTTCGGGGGAAAACCTAGGTTTAGTTTTGGAAGCTACAGGCAAGTAATACTCGGAAACCACAATAGCATTAATACAGATAGAGTTGGAAAATATGCGGGGGGGGAAGGCAGGGAAAATAACAGCCCCACCACCACAGGGTCTCTCACCACAGGGCACGCCCCCTCCACAATGGTTTACTTGGTTTACTTGGGCGTTAAAAGGCAAAGCTCACAGTCGTGGGGGGGTCCCCGCAACCCCATACAACCTTTTTTCAACAAAGCTCGCCCCAACACACTATAGGCGGAATCACCACACGCCACTCCCCCCACTCCCTCCTACACACGCCATCCTTCCGTGTGCAAACTTTTCTCGAAAGGGCCAGCTGTCTTTTTGCACCCATAAAGGATGCATGCATGTGGCATATAGCAAAAAAAATCTATCAGAAACACCAAAATCTTCAAGTACTATATTTATCTCTGTGTTACGTGCCTCTCTGACAAGCGGGGGAAAATGAGCCCCCGATACTGTCACCCAGCCCGAGCCGAGCGTCTTCAAACCTTGAGAGCGTTTGAAAACTCGGGGAATTTGCAGATTTTTTTATTGCGGATTATTTAAAAAAAGGTGACTGGAACAAAAAGTGACGGGCGTATGTGATATACTCTTAAGGGGGATGATTTATTTCATTAAACAGGAATATGAAATGGTCTGGACGATTACTTTAAGAATGGCCTCCTGCTTCCCCCCCTTCCTCCATCCCTTTCCCACTCCCCTTCTCTCTTTGCTCCCCTTTCTCCTACCCTTCTCTCCATTCCTTTTAAGCCTTTCATTCAATTCATCTCTGCCGTTTCCTATTTGTTATTCTCTTTCATCTCTGTCGTGCTATCGTGTTATCTTTTCCACTTCATCTTTTTTCCCCTTAAATTCCTACCCATCTTGTCCCTATCCACAAACAAACATTCCTTTATATACGTGTATACCTCGTGTTTTATCTTTATGTTCACTGGATAACAAACACACAACAACAACAGGTAAGGTTCTCGATGTACCCAGGTTGTTTCAGGTCTTGTTTTGACTCACAACTTGACAAAGAGAAAGGGACAGTGTAGCATTAGGATTGTCTTGATCTTATTCTTCTTCCGAGTCTCCGTGGCTGGTTTCTTCTTTACGCTTTACTCCTTCCCCTCTCCCTCCCTCCTGTCACTCCCTCCTTCCCCTATCCTTCCCTTCCCCTCCCCTCCCCTTGCCTCCTTCCCCTTCCCTCCTGTCACTCCCTTTAACTATCATACATTTCCGTCCTTTCCAAACCTTATCTATCTCCTCTTTCCCCTCCATTCATCTTCGTGTCTTCACATTTTTCCCCATACTCTCTCTTTCTATCTTCTCTATCTCTCTCTCTCTATCTCTCTCTCTCTCTCTCTCTCTCTCTCGCTCTCTCTCTCTCTCTCTCTCCTCTCCTCTCTCTCTCTCTCTCTCTCTTTTCTTTCTCTGACTCTGGTATTTGGGACAATGACAGTAGCAACAAAATCAGCAACAAAACAAGAACTGGCCATATATCACAAAGCAAATCCACCATATGCATCCCTGTCCCTATCCCTCTTCTCCTCCTTCTCTCTTACCGTATCTCACTTCTCCTCTCCTCTTCTGCCTATTGGTCGTGTGGTTTTTTTTTCTCTCGCATATTTTTTCTCACTCTTGTCTACGATCCATTTACTTCGCCTCTAGTGATGAAAAGATAAAAAAAAACACCACGACAAGCAACAACACTAACAACAAACAACAGAGAAAGTGACAAATAACAAAAAGGAATTGGACAAAACTAGAAAACTGTACACCAGACAAAGCTACGGGAGAGAGAGAGAGAGAGAGGAGAGAGAGAGAGAGAGATAGAGAGGAGGAGGAGTGAGAGAGAGATGGAGAGAGGGGAAGAGAGAGAGAGAGGAGAGAGAGAGAGAGAAGGAGAGAAGAGAGAGATGAGAGGAGAGGGAGAGAGAGGAGAGAGAGGAGAGGAGGAGAGCAGAAGAGAGAGAGAGAAGACGAGGAGAGAGAGAGAGAATTAAGTGAAATTGAAAGCGAAAACAAGAAGAAAAGACACTGTAATGGGTAAAGTTTTGCAAGAAAATAAAAGAGAAAACCGAGGAACGTTAATTAAAAAGCCAACGATGTAGAAAGATGGCGAGAAATTACTGATGAGAGAGAGAGAGAGAGAGAGAGAGAGAGAGAGAGAGAGAGAGAGAAGAGAAGAGAGAGAGCGAGAGAGAGAGAAGAGAATGATAATAGAAAAAGTAATTATAGAAATTACCCGTAAGATATGCACTACGACTTAATGCAATGAAAGATCATTTGACTCTATTGCCAATACGAGTTATTAGGCAACAAAGAGAAGTCGATGCAGTGGTCAGCGAGGCCAGAGTCGTGGGTGAGCGTGCACTGCGTCTTTACGAGTGTCCAGGAAGGTACGACCTTCCCCGCACGAGAACGGTTGTGTGATATGATTGGGTTATTTGAAGAGAGTATTATTGACGTAAAATATGTGACAATGAGAGAAAGAAAAAATAAGACAGACAGACAGACAGACAGGGACAGACAGACAGATAAGATAGATAAAAGAAGGAGAGAGCGTAGAGAGACTTTTAACCCCTTTGAGAAACTCCACCATAAATAATAGAGAAAGTTTGACTCAACCAAACCTTCCTTATGTACTCGCGCCCTGTGTTCTCTGAGACGCCTGAGTGTTCATGTGTCGTGAACGTCTGGCCTGCTTTCCCATCTATACTTCCGTTCATCTCCTCATTCTTCTTTTCCATATTTCTCTCATTTATTCCCTATATCTTTTCCTCCTCCTCCTCCTCCCTTTACTCATATTTCCGACATTAGTTTTCTCTCCTCCTCCTCCTTCCTCCTCCTCCTCCTCCTCCTCCCGCCTCCTCCTCTCGTAAAAAAATATTTCAATGTTAGAGTCGTTGATCGAATGGAAATAATTACCAGCAAATGTTGTCGGAGCCAACACAATAACACATTCAAAAAAAACAGACTTGACGCGCCTGTAAAGTAAATGGTATGATAGTCGGAATCGTATCTAGTCCCCGTATCCCCCCCCCCCCCCCCCCCGATTAGTTGTAGTGGTAGTGGTATTGTAGTTAGTATTTTTCATATCTATCATTCGGCCACTATGGAAACTGCCAGGTCCTATCCTCTACGGACAGGTATCATTTTCCAACGAGGTTTTCTTACAAGTAGTTGATCGTAGTAGGTATGTAGTCAGAGATACCCTCGCTATGGACCAATAGGTCTCCTGGTGTCTGGTACTCCTATGTAATCCTATGTATGTAATCCTCCTCCTCCTCCTCCTCCTCCTCCTCCTCCTCCTCCTTCTCCTTGTTGCCTTTCATCACACCTTCGCCAATCACCAGGACAGACCAAGACCTGCCTTCATTATTCCGGCAAACAAAGACAGAAATGTGAGGGCTTGGATACGGATCGTGTGTGTGAACTCGGTGAATCCAGTAATTAAATCAGGTTATAAAACTCCTGCTGGTGGAAAAAAAAGAGTTAAAGCTTTGTGAAAGTTTTTATTCAGCATTTCAAAAACTCAACACTTTTATGATGATCTCATGTTTTGGGTTTTTGTTTTGTTTGTCTTTCGATTCAACACTTAATAAATAATGTCCATCCAGACTCAATAAACTTAGTTTAAACTGTACACAAGCTGAACTTTGTTTTGTGTGTGTATCAATTCAACACTTAGTAATATCCATAATGACTTACTAACTGATTGGCCACAGAAGCACCTCACCTCCTGCCGGCAAAAGTAATACGTTGTAGGAACCCTAAGATGGATAAGTTACCAAGAAGACTCGAGTAAAATATACAACGGCCAGATAAATGATGCAGCCTTCCCCTATAGCCTGTCCCCTCATGTGCTCCCCTCCTTCCCTGCCCTGGTCTTCCCCTCCTTCTAAGCCCTCCTCTCCTTCCCTGTCCTCGTCTTCTTCCCTGCCCTCCCCTCCTTCCCTGCCCTGGTCTTCCCCTCCTTCCCTGCCCTCTTCTTCCCCTCCTTCTAAGCCTGCTTCAGTGGCTGATTGATGCGGAAAGTTGTCCGGGGCAAGTAAAGTCCCTCCCACGTGGTTCAGTGTGTTCCTGGAGATCACATTTGCCAGGCGATGCGAGGAAGGTTAAAAGTTCTCCAGAATAATGACGCGGTGTTTTTTATTTCTGGGTAGTTGAAAGTATTAGTGAACACAGACGAGAGAGAGAGATGGAGAGAGAGAGAGACGAGAGACGAAGAGAGAGAGGAAGAGGCGGAGAGAGAGAGAGGGAGGGACGGAGAGGGAGCATACCGCTAGTGACGGAGAGAGAGAGATGAGGACTTCGGATCGCTGTATACCATACTAGCGAGCTCCTCTGGAGGGCGACGGGGAGGGTGCAGCTCAGGCTCATGAGCATCGAGAGAGGACGCCAGATCAACTCTTTCACCGAGAACCGGCCCTCGAGAGCTCGACCGCATGGGAGAGCGAGAAGACGAGGAAAGACCGGAGAGAGATGAGATGAGAGCAGAGAGAGAGATCGAGAGAGAGAGACGAGGAGAGGAGAGAGAGAGAGAGAGAGAGAGAGAGAGAGAAGAGAGAATAGAGGTAGAGAGACGTAATAACTCTCCGTGTTCTCCACATACAAGTCATTTTAATCCAAGCGTGATGAAATATCTTGATCTTCATTTGGTCTTCCTCCTCAAGCACTCCCCCCACCACCCTCTCTGTCTCTCTCTCTCTGTCTATCTCTCTCTCTCTCTCTCTCTCTCTCTTCTCTCTCTCTCTCTCTATCTCTCTCTCTCTCTCTCTTCTCTCTCTCTCCATGTATCCCATTATAAGGAAAAAATTAGAGAATAAAAAAGAATTCCTCTAAAATCCCATGTTCTCTTTGTCCGTAATGTTGGGCAGGTGTGGCGTGTGTTGTAAGATCAGGTTGTTGTTAAAGCTGATGTAAGCGGCGGCAAGCGAGTTAAGCCTTGAAGCGTGGAGGGAGGGAATGCCTGACTGCGTAGTTATTACCTGAGGTTCTTACGGATCGTCAAATCCCTGTAAGAAGTGGCGAGGTGATTGTGTTGTGGGGAGGAAGAGGGAAATATTTGGTGACGAGGGAGAAGTGGAGGAGGAGAGGTGATGTGGAAGGTGGTGGACGTGAAAGGAGAGGTGAGGAGGAGGAGAAACATGTTAATGAACTTTAGTATATGTACAGTGCGGTCGGACAGCAGGATAGGAGATCAAGATTTCACCTCGCCACCTCCTCCGCCTTCTCCTCTTCCTCCAGCAACGTATTTAAAAGAAAAACATAATATATAATAGAATAAACAAAATAAAAAAATAATAAAGAAATAAAAAAGTCGAAAAAAAGAAGGAACTCAATGTCTGCAGTTATAGAAGAGGACATGAAAATTTTAAACAGCAAAGATGACAATGAGAGTAAGAACTTTCCTACTCAAGCCATTACATGATGGTTCATCCTGCAGTCCAGAAAACATCACCAGTAACATCCCCATGAATAGTCAAGGAAGAGTGACAAGATTGTTAACTAAGGAGACGAAGTGAAGAGGACTATGAAGCATACTAAGCGTCAAAGGTCACAAGAAGAAGAAGAAAGAAGAAGAAGAAGAAGAAGAAGACGAATCACGATGTGCTGCTGTAATGCCTGTCTCCATAATAGAAAGTCGTTTGTTTACATCTAAGGCTTTGGGATATTCAGTATAGTTGATTATGATATTATCATATTACTAGCCGGCAAAGCCACCCTCCGGGCCGGACTTTTTGGCTAGGTCCTGCGGAGGGCTATTGGGGGCCTTCGGCCCAACAACCGTGTTTGGTGGGACTTCGGCCACCAAAATGGACTATCCAGATAGCCCCTTCTAATTTCCTGAAAATCATGGATGTAGAAATGTATGTATTCCCCCCAACCATTCACTCCACCCATTACCATCACCCCCATCATTTCACTCACCCAGTACCCCCCACCCATTCACTCACCCAATTACCCAATCACACACACCCATTCACTCACCCATTACCCATCCACCCCCACCCATTCAATCAACCACTACCATCTCCCCCACCCCATTCACTCACCATACCCATCACCACCACACCCATTACCCATCACCCCCCACCAATTCCCTCCACCCAGTACCCATCACCAAACACCCATGACTCACAGTACCCACACCCCCACCCATTCACTCACCCATTACCCATCACCACCACACCCATTCATCACCCATTACCCATCACCCCCACCCATTCACTCACCCATGACCCATCACCCCCACCCATTCACTCACCAAGTACCCACACCACACACCCAGTCATTACCATTACCCCCCACCCCACCATCACTCACCCATTACCCATCACCACACACCCCTTACCACACCCCCCACCCATTCCTCACCCCCCACCCATTCACTCACCATTACCCATAACCACACACCCATTCACTCACCCATACCCATCACCCCCCACCCCAAATAAACTCACCATTACCCATCACCAGAACACCATTCACTCACCATTACCCCATCACCCCCCACCAATTTTCACTCACCCATTTACCCATCACCACACACCCATTCACCCCCCCCCCCCCCCCCCCCCCCCCCCCTCACCCATACCCCATCACCCAACACCTATTCCCTCACCCATCACCCATCACCCCCCACCATTACTCACCCCACAACCCATTAACCCAATCACCCCAACCCATTCACTCACCAATTACCCATCACCATACAGTCAAGCTTCCTCAATTCTCGCAACCCACTTTTGTTTCACAATTCTCGCTATAGGCTGCTAAAAAAAAAAGAAAGAAAAAAAGGATCGGATATTCCTCATAAGTGGGCTTATGACCTTCCCTGGTCAACCTGATTCAAAAATGTTGCCATATGAGGTGTTTGCGCCAAGGGGGGCGGAACCTATACCACACACCACACACACACACAAACACACACACCAAACACACATACACACACAACAGACAGACACAACTTTTCGCTTATATTATTATAGACATTAAGCCGAATAAACGATCAAGTACAAGTTTAATCGAGACTTGAGATTATGTGTAGTTCGAATGACTTATGAGCCTGGCAGTTACGTGTTCCTGGGGCGATCAATTAAGTGTTTAACGTACCACTGTTTTATCTCTGTCTTGTTTATTTCTTGCTGTGAAAGTAACGAGAAAGAAAACAGGATGAAAATAATTATTAACGTTTTCATCTTCGTGCCCTAATTGTTTTCATTCTCCTCCTCCTCCTTTTGTATCTTCTTCCTCCTTCTCCTCCTCCTCATTCTTCACGCTGCCTCACTAACATGCTGTCGGCACTCATTTATCTGATGTTATCTCTTTCTTTTCTCCTCTCCTTCACTTCTCTTCTATTTCCTTCCTCTGTCCTTCCGTCCTCAGCTTCATTTCCTGCTTTCCATCGTTCAGTGGACTTCATTTTTCCGCTTTTCATTGCTTACCTTATTTAGTAATTCCTCATTTTTTTTTCCTCATTCACTTTCTATCTCCCTCCCTCCGTTTCGTTTCTCCATCATCCTTGCATTGTCGTCCTCCTTCTATCTTTCTTCTTTCCAGTTCACTCATCTTTCTATGTTCGTATCTTATCCTCCATCTTATTCCTTTCCCAATCCGTTTGGCCTCCCTGTGATTCCACTTGATTTCCTGCTACTCTTCCTTTATCTCGCCCTCCTCTCCCACCTCCTCTGATCCTTTCATTTTTGTTGCTTCTCCTCCGCCTCCTTCCTCTCTCCTTTACAAACTTTCTGCTATATGAACTACAATGTCTTGCTATTTCTTTTGTTCAGTACCCTCACATCTCCTCCTGAATACCTTCCCCCTCCTCCTGCTCCCCCTCTTTCGTTCCTCCGACCTGTTCCTCGTTCCTCCTCTTCGTTTCTCTTATGTTTATCGTCTTCTTCTTCTCTTTATCGCTCTTCTTCCTCTTCAATCCTCTCCATACCTCATTAAATAAGATGTATCGCCTATACTGTGTATTTCACGTGAGTAGAATAGAAAACTTTCTAGCGTTGAGCACGTTGTGTTTTGTTAGCAGCGTGGAATCAGAGGTTTTTTGGCTTCTCCCATCGTCCATCACCCCGGGGCAAGGAGGGGGGAAGGAGGGAAGGAAGGAGGGGGAGGGGAAGGAGATAGTGAAGGAGGAAGGAGGAAGGGAAGAGCGAAGGAGGAAGGAGGGAGGAAGGAAGGTACTAGTGGCTTTCTTCCAGGCTGTATTTCCAGATGAGTGTGCGAGGCCGGGCGGACAACGGGGGCAGATGAACGAGAAGAGCGAGAGAGAGAGAGAGAGAGAGAGAGAGAGAGAGATGAGAGAGAGAGACTAGAGAGAAGAGGAGGGAGGAGACGGAGAGAGAGAGAGAGAAGACGAGTAGAGAGAGAGAGGAGGAATGACT
Source organism: Chionoecetes opilio (assembly GCA_016584305.1). Taxonomy (NCBI): domain Eukaryota; kingdom Metazoa; phylum Arthropoda; class Malacostraca; order Decapoda; family Majidae; genus Chionoecetes; species Chionoecetes opilio. Next base: position 114,687 of record JACEEZ010012460.1, on the reverse strand, counting down.
TGAGAGAGATGAGAGAGCGAACGAGAGAGAGACGAGAAGATGAGAGGAACGATGAGCGAGAGAGACGACGCGACGAGAGAGGAGAAAAGATGAGAGAGAGAGAGAGAGAAAAAAGAGAGAGAGATTCATCCAATAAAAAACACGTTCACGCTTTCGATCATCACTTAATCTTCATTATCTCATCTTTTAATTTTCATCCTAATTTTTTTATATTTTTTGTAGTCGATATTATGTTTTTGTAACATAAGTGAAGTATTTTCGTCATTTTTTCTTACTAGCATTATTAGTGCTACACACATTATGTAGTATCATTATCATATGTCATATATTTATTTTCAATAGGTTGGTGGTTATTATCATTATTATCATTCATTATACTTCTTACCTGTTGGCGTGTTTCTTTTTTGCTCCTTTCACTTTCGCCAGGACATTTGCTCATAAAAAACTCTTCTTTCCTTTTGTCTTCTTCCTTCCCTTCCGACTCTAACTCTATCTCTCAGTTTATCTTCTCTCACTCTCCTTGTTCCTCTGTGTTTTCTTGCACATGTTCTGTCTTCTCTTGTTTTCCTCATTCTTGCCATCTTCGCATACATTTCTTGTCATTTTCGTCTCTGTAAACCATTGTACCGTCAATTATTTGCGTTCCAAACATTCTCTGTGTCCTCTCCCACATTTGTCCAGTTTTTTTGCCTCGCTTTTATTTCTCTTCCCCTTTCTTCTCCTTGTCTTGTTTTTCTTTATTCTCCATCTTTGTGGCAAATGTTTTCTTTTTCCTCTTGCTACAACTTTCTGTTTCTTTTACACCTGCTTCTTATATCTGTCCTACTCCTTTTTGCTTTTTTCTGCATTTATCTTTATTTATTCCTGTTTCCCAGCCACCAGTACGTTGTTAGGGTTTCCCAACTTCTTGATATCTTTGTATTTTTTTCTATTTTACTCCTGATTCTTATAACTTTCCTACTCATTTCTCTTTTTTCCTACGTTTATCTTTTTTATTTTTTCCTTTTTCCAACCTCTTTCCTCCTCTTTCCTACATGCATATTTTCTTCTTTTCCTTTTCACAGCCTCTTTCCTCCTCTTCCCTACATTTATCTTAATTAATTCCATTTTCCCAGCCACCAGTTCCCCTTGACTCCAGCACTGTCTGTGTTATTGGGAGTGCAACTTTTGACCTGTAGTAGCAGAAGATGCCTCCCTTCCACGCCCTCTTGTCTTTCTTGAGGGGAATGCACGCAATAACACCACCTAGGCAGCCTTACTTCTGAAGGGGGAGACACACACACACACACACCACACACACACACACACACACACACACACACCAAACAAACCCCCCCCACACACACACAAACAACACACACACACCCACACACACACATACACACACACACACACACACTGAGGAAAATAATTAATGATGTTGACCAAAACAACTTTTTCTCATGAGGCTTGGATCTTAAGGAATTGTAAGGTAAGTGCAAAGGAAATGTGCAGGGTAAGGTCCTAAGGGAGGGTTAAAGGAAGGAAATTTTAAGCAAAAATACCCGATTCATGATGTTATTGACTTAGTACGCTAATTTATGCATGCTGTTAATTCATTTATCAGAAAAGGAAACTATATCAATGGAAAGCTAATTAAATTCCGCTCTATTGACATTCTACATGTAAAAAGTTTTTTTTCGCAAAATATTAAATGGCGAAGGAGTTTAGTTCCAGGCATATTTTCTTGAAAGTCTCATGCATGGCATTTCTTTTGTCGGTTTTACGTTTTTTTATTGGAGAATATTATAGAACAAAAATTTGCAAGATAACAGTATATCTTTTATAATGATAAAATTATGAGGTAGGAAATTACCCGATTCAGATTTTAATACTTAGTTAACGCTAATTTATGCCATGTTGCTAATTAATGTATGACGCTCAAACGAAATATATCAATGGAAAGATAATTAAAATTTCCGGCTTCTATTGATATTCCATGTAAAAAGTTTTCCGAGGCAAAAATATTAAATGGCAAAGAGTTTCAGTTAAGCATTTTCTTGAAAGTCTCATAATGCATTCTTTTGTGTGTTTTAGATAGTTTATTTGATAAATTATAGAACAAACATTTCCGCAGATAACAGTATAGCTTTTTATACTGATAACATGTTATATTAGGTAGGGTAAAACTTGTACGGGGAGCGGAGCGGGGGGGATCGAAATGGGTGTGACGTCACGGGCGCTGCATCAGGCATTGTCATCTCGGAAGCCACGCCTCTTCTACTTCTACTATACAATCCTTTCTCTTAAACACAAAAAAAGTTTTTTAGTTAACGTGGAGTAATTAAGGACAAACAGCAGTCAGACCTAAAAAAGGGTATATCGTGAAACTGTTTGATTTCTTAGTAAGCTCTTCTTCCTTCTCCCCTTCGCTCTTTAGTTTTCTACTCTTTGGTCTCTCTCCTTCCTTTCTCCCAATAAGGTACTTGGGCTCTTCATGATATTAAATAAATGAGTCAGGGAAACTGTGGAGTAGAAAAAGTTGTTAGATTAGATGAAGACACGAAATTAATGGTGAAAATTACAAGACGCGGCCGCCGAGAGAAATACAGATGAACTTGAGAGAGAGAGAGAGAGAGATGAGAGAGGAGAGAGAGAGAGAGAGAGAGCGAGAGATGAGAGAGAGATTGAGAGAGAGAGAGATGAGAGAGAGAGAGAGAGGAGAGAGAGAGAGAGAGAGGGAGAGAGAGCAGGAGGACGAGAGAGAGAGAGATGAAGAGAGGAGGAAGAGAGAAGAGGATGAATGAGAGAGATGCGGAGAGAGAGAGAAGACGAGAGAGAGAGAGAGGAGAGAGAGAGAGAGAGAGGAGAAAGAGAGGAAATAGAGAGAGACGATAGACGAGAGAGAGAGAGAGAGAGAGAGAGAGAGACGAGGAGAGAAGCGAGAGAGAGATAGAGAGGAGAGAGACAGAGAGAGATGACTGAAGAGAGAAGAGAGTAACGAGAGATATGGTGTAAAATACGCAAACGGGATACAATATCAAAATAGAAAACTATTTTAATTATCGACCGAAATTAAAACGATGAAACTTTTTCATCGATTGAAAAGGACAACAAAAATAATTGCAATAATGACAATAATGAGCATGTTTTATCTAGTTAGAGTTCATAATTTTCTATTTCTATAGTTTTTCTAGTTTGTGCGAGTAGCGGGCAGCCAACTAACCTTTATAAGCTCAAAGCAAGGCTTGTGTTATTGTGAGTTTAAGACGCGGACGCAGAATCCTCTCGGTATTCCTGGCGCCGCGCGTAGAGAGCTGGAAAACATGATTTCCCTCTGACAACCCAACTGTAGGGACGATCTAAACCTCTTGCAATGAAAATGTTTTCCTTACTATGAGTACACAGACTACTGGCAAATCACTAAGCAATAGCTCGGTTTATCATAATATGTTCATTAATAATACTTCAAAGGATTTTCAGGAAATTCTTGGCATTTTCTACATGGGCAGACGGAACATGTGAGTGTGTTTGTACGCATTCATATTTCCTGTTCATACAAGATATCTCAGTGCGCGGTCTAGGTTTGTGTGATGTTGAGGTTGACCGAAATCCCAAATTTAAAACTATCAAATAAAAAATAATCTTTAACTGAAGTAAAAGCAAAAAAAGGTTTTAGGTGTCATCATCAGAAATGTCTAAAAAACCGTTCGCATTGCCTCTGCAAAAAAAGGCAAATTGTGTTGGGCTTTATCAAACGAATTTTGAACATAAAACTCCAAAAGAAATGACACAATTATACTGTCCTTGTTTAGGCCGCACTTGAATACCGTTAAATTCTGGTCACCCTTTTTCGTAAAAGATCAAGCCAATTGGAATCGGCAAAAAAGCACAAAAAATTCCCTCTGCAAAATTCATCTTAGAAGAGAGACTGCGGAAACTTAAATTTTTTCCCTTAAAGGTCGTAAATCCGTGGGGACTTGATAGAAACCTTTAAGTCCAAAAAGGTTTTGAGTTTAATCAAGAAACCTTTTCGAGCTTTAAACTCAAGGACAACAAAATTGGTTTAAAAAACTAAACGGTCACTTGCTCCCGGGGGGGGCTCCAAAAAATTATTTAAAATGTTAGAGTCGTTGATCGAGGGGAACATTCCCCAGAAAATTTTGTGGGGCCAACACATAACTACTTCAAAAGACTTGATGCCCTGTAAAAAGTAATGGGTATTGATATCGAATTCGTATCTACCCCCCGTTCGTTAGTTGTATGGTAGGGTAGTTGTAGTTAGTATTTTTTCATATCCTATCTTTGCACTAGGGGAAACTTCCTTTTCCCCATCCTCTTGGGACTGGTATCTTTTTCCCCAACTGTTTTCTTACAAGAAATTGATTTTAGTTGTAGTTCGCAATCCCTCGCTTGGACCAATAGGTCTCCTGGGTCTTTACTCCTATGTAATCCATTAAATCCTCCTCCTCCCCCTCCTTCTTGTTCCCTTTCATCACCCTTCCCAATCACCAGGACGACCAAAACTTCCTTCATTACCCGGGCCCAAACAAAGACGGAAAAATGGTGAGGGGGTTTTGGATACGGGATCGTGTTGTTGAAATCGGGTGAAATCCGTCATTAAATCAGGTTATAAAACCTGCTGGTGGGGGAAAAAAAAAGAGTTAAGGGGCTTTGGGTTTTTTTTCAGCTTTCCTCCCTTTTTTTGATCCTTTTTCGGGTTTTTTTTTTTGGGGCTTTGTTCCCCTTTTAAGCCCATCCAATCAAATTTTTTTTAAAATTTCCCCCACTGTTTTTTTTTTTGGGATAAATTCAACCAAAAAAATTCCATAATGCTTATAACGGGGAAGAAGCCCTCACCCCGGAAAAGAAAGGGAGGAAAAAGAGGAAAAAGAAAGAAGAGAGAAAAAAAAGGAGAAAAGGAGAAAAAGGGGGGGGGGAAGCTTTCCCCCCCTTCCCGTTTTCCCCTCCCCCCTCCTTTCCCTTTTCCCCCTTTGTCTTCTTTTTCAATGTTCGTCCTTTTTGGGTTTCTTAAAGTCCCCCCCCCTTTCTTTTTTTCCTTCCTTCCTCTCTTCTCCGTTCCTTTTTTTTTCCCCTTTTTCTCCCCCCCGGGGGGAAATTGGGGGAGGGGGGGGGGGGGGGGGGTTAAAAAGGGGGGGGGGGGGGGGGCCTAAACTCTCCTTTTTCTCCCCCTTCCTTTTCCGCGTAGAACCCTTTTTTTTCTTTTTTCCTCCCCCCCCCTTTTTCTTCCCCTTCCCCCCCCCCTCCCCCCCCCCCTCTCTCTTCTTTCCTCTCTCCTTCCTCTCCCTCCTCCCCCCCCTCCCCCCTCTTTCCCTCTCCCCTCTCTCCCCATTTCTCCTTTTCCTCCTTCCCTCCTCCCCTCCCTTTTCCTCTCCCTCTCTCCCCCTCCCCCTTCCCCTCCCCTCTCTCTCCAGTATCCTTTATAAAAAAACAAAATAGAGATAAAAAAAATTTCCCTCAAAAATCCCATGTTCTCTCTGTCCTATGTTGTTCAGGTTTGGCTGTGTTGTACGATCACTTGTTTGTTAGGCTGATGTAAGGGGCGGCAAAGCTGAGTTAACCTTTTGAAGCGGGGAGGGGGAGGAGCTGACTCTAGTATTACCTGGGGTTTTCTTTACGGACGCAAAAAATCCTGGTAAGAGGGGCGGGTGTTTGTGGTGTTGTGGGGGAAGAGGAAATTTTTTGGTGACGAGTGGAGGAATGGGGCGAGAGGTGAGGGGGAAAGGTGTGGACGTGAAGGAGAGGCGGGGAAAGGGGGAAACTTAATGAACTGTAAGTATAGGTAATTGCGTGTCGTACAGCAGGATGGAGATCAGATTTCACCTCGCCCCCTCCCCCCTTTCCTTCCCCTCTTCCTCAGCAACGTATTTAAAAAAAAAAAAACATAATATATATGAATTAAAAAAAAAAAAATAATAAAAAGAAAAAAAAAAATCGAAATAAGAAGCTCAATGTCTCCTTTATAAAAGAGGACATGAAAATTTCGCAAAGTATGACAATTGAAGAAGATACTTTTCCTACTAAAAACCATTACTGTGGTTCACCCCTGTAGGGCAAAAAACATCACCATTACTCCCCTTGAATTAAAAGGGAAGGGTTGACAAATTGTTCAAAGAGACGAATTTGAAGAGGACCTTGAACAATACTAACGAAAAAGGTCACAAGAAGAAAAAGAAAAAGAAAAGAAGAAGAAGAAGAAAAAATCACGAGGGGCTGTTTAAATGCCTGTCTGCCATTAGAAAAAAGTCTTTGTTTCTTAATTTTGGGGAAATTTATATAGCTATTATGAACTTTTCATTTACATTAAGCCGAAAAAACGATCAAGTATCTACCAAAATTTAATTGAGACGAGATATGTGTATTTGCGAATGACTTTTGACCGGGGGTGTGTTTTCCCGTGGTCATCAAAAAAGTGTTTAACGGGACCATGGGTTTTATCCTGTCTTGTTTATTTCTTGCGTGAAAATACCGGAAAGAAAACATGGGGAAAAAAATTATTTTGTTTTCCCTCTTATTTCCCATAATTTTTTTTTTTTCATTCTCCTCCTCCTCCTTTGTTATCTTCTTCCTCCTCCTCCTCCTCCTCCTCATTTTTCCGCTGCTCACTAACATTCGTCTTGGCCACTCTTTATCTTGTTATCTCTTCCCCCCTTTCTCCTCTCCTTCCCTTCCTTCTTTCCTTCCCCTGTTTTTTTTCCGTCCTCCGCTTCATTTTTGCTTTCCATCTTTCGTGACTTCATTTTTTTTTTTCCCTTTCATTGCTTACCTTATTTAGTAATTCCTCATTTTTTTTTTTCCTTTATTCATTTCTATCTCCCTCCCTCCGTTTCTTTTTTCCCCACCCTCCTTGCTTTTCGTCTTCCTCTATTTTTTCTTTTTTTTCCCGTTCCCCCTTTTTTATTCTCCCTTCTCTTCCCTCTTTCTTCCTTTCCCCAAACCTTTTGCCTCCCCGTTCACTTTTTTCTTCCTTGCTCTCTCCTTCCTCCTCTACCTCCTCTGATCCTTCATATTTTTCTGATCCCTTTATAACAAATTCCATCTTGCGAATTATCTTTAAAAGAGACTCGGAAAATTTAAAATGTTTTCCTTTAAAAGGGTCGTAACGTGGGGTTGATAGAAACCTTTAAAAAAAACCCAAAAGGATTTGTGTCATTAAAACAAGAGAACCTATTCGGCTTTCAACCAATGACAAAAAGAAAAAATGGTTTAAAATAACGGGCAAATTGCTCCCGATCTCCGTAAAAATGATTTCAATGTTAGAGTCGTTGACGATTGGGAAAAAGTTACCCGAAAATTTTTCGGGGCCAGCCATTAACTACATTTAAAAAAAAGCTTTACGCCCTGTAAGTAAAAGGGGATTGAAGTGCGAAATTTATATCTATCCCCCGTATCGATTAGTTGTAGTGGGAGTGGTATTGTAGTTAGTATTTTTCATATCCTATCATTCGCCTAAAAACTTCCATTTCCTATCCTCTTTTTGGGGCTGGTATCATTTTCTAACTGTTTTCTTACAAGTAGTTGATAGTTAGTAGTATGTAGTGCAGCAGATACCCTCGTTATGGACCAATAGGTCTCCTGGTGTCTGTTATTCCTATGTAATCCTATGTAAATCCTCCTTTAGAACTTTCTGTTATATGAACTTACATGTCTTGCTATTTCTTTTGTTCCTTACCCTCATATCTCCTCCTGAATACCTCCCTCCCTCCCTTGCTCCTTCACCATCACCCTCTCTCCCTCCTCCTCTCTCTTTCCTCAGTGTGTTTCCCCTTCCCCTTATTTCTTTCCTCTCAACCTGTTCCTCTGTTCCTCCTCTTCGTCCTCTTCTGTTTATCGTTCTTCTTCTTTTCTGTATCGCTCTTCTTCCTCTTCAATCCTCTCCATACCTCAAAAAAATTCTTATTAAATTAAATAAGATGTATCGCCTATAATGTTTTTTTTCACGTTCGTATAATAGAAAACTTTCTAGCGTTGAGCATCGTTGTGTTTTGTAGCAGCGTGGAATCCAGGGTTTTGCTTCTCCCATCGTCCATCACCCCGGGGAAGGAGGGGGGGAAGGAGGGATGAAGGGAGGGAGGGAAGGAGATAGGGAAGGAGGGAAGGAGGAAGGGAAGGAGCGAAGGAGGAAGGGAGGGAGGAAGGTACTTAGTGGTTCTTCCAGGCGGTATTTCCAGATGAGTGTGCGAGCCAGGCGGACAAGGGAGCAGATTGAACGAGAGAGAGAGAGAGAGAGAGAGAGAGAGAGAGAGAGAGAGAGAGAGAGAGAGAGAGAGAGAGAGAGAGAGAGAGAGAGAGAGAGAGAGAGAGAGAGAGTCTCCATCCACATAAAAACACGTTCACGCTTTCGTCACGTTATCTTCATTATCATCATTTATATTTTCATCCTATTTTTTTAAGTCATATTATTGTTTTTGTCATAATTAATATTTTATTCGTCTTCTTCTTACTAGCATTATTATTGCTACCATTATTATTATCATTATCATTGTCACTATATTTATTTTCATTGTTGTTGTTATTATCATTATCATCATTATTATACTTCATTACCCTGTTGCAGTGTTTCTTTTTGTTCCTTTTCATCTTTTCGCCAGGGACCATTTGCTCATAAAACTCTTCTTTCCTTTTTTCTTCTTCCTTCCCTTCCTCCTCTTAACTCTATCCCTCAGTTTCTTCTCTCCTCTCCTTTGTCTTCCTCTGTGTTTTCTGCACCTGTTCTGTCTTCTCTTTTTTCCTCATTCTTGCCATTCTCCGCATCTTTCTTCATTTTCTTCTCTGTAACCATTTCCCTCAATTATTTGCATTCCTAACATTTCTCTGTTCCTCTCCCACATTGGTCCAGTTTTTTGTGTCTCTTCTTTCTCTTCCCCTTTCTTCTCCTTGTCTTGTATTTCTTTATTTTTCCTTTTTTTGTGGAAAATTTTTTTCCTTTTTTTCTCTTGCTACAATTTTTCTGTTTTTTTTTACACCCGCTTCTTATATCTGTCCTACCCCTTTTTTTGTTTTTTCCTGCATTTATCTTTATTTATTCTTTTTTCCCCAGCCCCCAAATACGTTTTTGGGGTTTTCCCCAACTTCTTGCTATCATTGTATTTTTTTCTTTTAATCCTGCTTCTTATATCTTTCCTACTCATTTCTCTTTTTTCCTACGTTTATCTTTTTTATTTTTTTCCTTTTTTCCAAACCTTTTTGCTCCTTTTTTCCTACGGGGTTTTTTTAAATTTTTTCCTTTTTTTCCTTTTCACAGCCCTTTCCTCCCCCCTTTTTCCTACATTTATTTTTAATTTAAATTTCCCTTTTCCCCCCCCGGGCCCCGGGTTCCCCTTTTGCCTCCACACTTTTCGGTGTTTTTTGGGAGGGGAAAAACTTTTGACCTGTATATCAGAAAATGCCCCCCTTTCCCACGCCCCCTTGTCTTTCTTGGGGGAATGCACGCAAAAAACACCCCCCCGGGGGCGGGCCCTTAAACTTTCTAAAGGGGGGAAGAAAACACACACACACACACCATACCCCAAAACAAAAACCACAAAAAACACGCTTTTGAACCACACCACAAAAAAACACAAAAAACCGCAAAACGCACACACACAAAACAAAAAACACACACACAAAAAACACCAAAAACAAAACACAAAAACACAAAACACACACACAAAACACACCCCACACAAAAAAAACCAACACACCCCCACACACACCACACACACACAAAACAAAAAAAAAAGGGCACAAAACAACACAACAACACCACTACACAAAAACAAAACCCCAACCGGGGAAAAATTTAATTTAAATTAAATGTGAACCTTAATGATTTTTCCCCCTCCTGAGGCTGGATTTTAAAAAAAGGGAATTGAAAGGGTTAAATTTAAAAGGGGAAAGGGTAAAGGGAAAAAGGGGCCCCAAAAGGGAAAGGGTAAAGGAAGGAAAGTTTTAAAAAAAAATTACCCGAATTCCAATTTGATTTTTTTATTTTTAACCTTATTTAAAGGGCAAATTTTTTGCTGCTGCTTTTTTTCATTTTTTCAAAAAAGAAAAAAAATTTCAATGGAAACAAATTTTAATTTTTTTCCGGGGTTCTATTGATTTCTCCATGTAAAAAGTTTTTTTGGGGCAAAATATTAAAGGGCAAAAGAGTTTAATTTCTTTCATATTTCTTAAAAAATTTCTCATCCATGGGCATTTCTTTTGTGTGTTTTTCGGTTTTGTATTGAATAAATATTTTAGAAAAATTTTTCCAAAGATAACATTTTTAAACTTTTTTTACTTTAAAAAACATATATTAGGTAGGGAAAATTTCCTGATTTCATGATTTTTAATATTTTTGTTTTCCGCTAATTTATGGGATGGGTGCTAATTCGTTTTTTATAAAAGAAATATAAACCAAAAAGGAAAGGGAAATTAAAATTCCTCTTCTATTTTATTTTTTCCATGTAAAAAAGTTTTTTAGGGAAATATTTTAAAAAGGGGGAAGAGTTTTAATTAATGCATTTTTCTTGGAAAAGTCTCATAATGGCATTTCTTTTTTTGTGTTTTTCGATATTTTATTTGGGTAAAATTTTAGAACAAACATTTTTCCCAAGATAAAAGTATATCTTTTATACTGGAAAAAACATTATATTTGGTTTGGCAAACTTTGGGGGGCGGGGGGCGGAGCGGGTGGGATCTTTCATGGTGTGACGTCACGGGGGGGATGCAAACAGGGATTGTCATCTCGGGAAGGGCCCCGCCTTTCTACTTCTAAATATACTAAACTTTCTCCCTTAAAAAAAAAAATTTAACGTTGAGTAATTAAAAAAACAACAGCCCGGGCAGGACCTAAAAAAGGGGTAACTGTTTTTAATTTCCTTTTTTAATTCCCTTTTTCCCCCTTCTCCTTTTCCTTTTGCCCCCTTTATTTTTCTCCTCTTTGGGTTTTTTCCTCTCCTTCCTTTTCTCCAATAAAGGGGTTTGGGGGTTTCCCCTGATATAAAAAAAATGAGTTTAGGGGGGAAAAGTGTTTGTAGAAAAAGTTGTTTGAAATTGATGAAAAAAAAACGAAAATTTAAAGGTAAAGGGGTTTCAAAGACACGGGCGCCGGGAGAACATACCGAAAAGAAAATTGGAAAAGAAAAGAGAGAGAGGAGAGGGGAAGAGAGAGGGGGAAGGGGGAAGGAGAGAGAGAAGAAGAGAGAGAGAGAGAGTAGAGAGAGAGAGAGAGAGAGAGAGACAAGAGGAGAAAGAGAGAGAGAGAGATAGGGAGAGAAAAGGGGTTTTTTGTTGTAAAAAACGGCAAAACGGGGATCCAAAACGAAAAAAAATAAAATATTTTTTTTTTATCCCCAGAAATTAAATAACGATGAACTTTTTCAAACGATTTGAAAAAGGACCAAAAAAAAAAATTTGCCCAAAAATATAAAATAGCAATTATTTATATGCTAGAGTTCAATAATTTTCTATTTCTTTTAGTTTCTTCTATTTTCCGCGAGTAGGCGGGGGCCGGGGGCCAAAAGTAAAACCTTTTATAACCCTCCAAAGGGGAAGGCTGTTTTTTTTGTTTAAATTTTAAAACGCGAATCCAACTCCCCCGCGGTATTCCTGGCGCCGCGCGTGCTGGAAAACATGATTCCCCTCTGACAACCCAACTGTAGGGACGACTAAACCTCCTTGCAATGAAATGTTTTCCTTACTATGAGTACACAGACGACTGGCAACACTAAGCAATAGCTCGGTTATCATAATATGTTCATAATAATACTTCAAAGATTTCAGGAACATTCTTGGCATTTTATACATGGGCAGACGGAACATTTGTGAGTGTGTGTGTACGCATTCATATTTCCTGTTCATACAAGTTTCTCAGTGCCGAGGTCTAGGTTTTTGTGATGTTGAGGTTGATTGCTTCTTGAGGTCCTCGTCGAGATATTCATTTTCTTATTTTATATTTTAATTATTATAATTATTATTTTGGGGCCTATAGCGTCTGTAGGCTATTATCTTTCTTCCTTAGATTTTATACCGAGAACGTACGAGAATATATGAGAGTGAGCGAACATGTTCTGCTTGCCCACGCCTGCGAGGTCTGCCGAACCAACTTAAGTCATCTGTTCTTAAAGATGACGCACAAATTCGGCAAACTCTATCCTGGAAAAGTTGAGATGAGCCACACAGCGTAGCGGTATTGAACGAAGAGCAGAACAAGTTTCATTCAATTGTTCATAAAGTGGATCTTCTTTATCAGTAATAGAGTTGTCGATCCCAGCAGGAGACTCACTCACTCCCTCGCTGCCTCGCCCACACACACACTTCAGCGGAATATCATTTTATCATCCGTGCGTTTGGTTTGCTTTATTTCTTCCTGCCTGAAAGCGTCACGTCAGTAAATACATTTCACTAAAAACACTTTATTCCTTCCTCCCTCGGGAACGTATTGGCATCCAGGAATACACGTTTTTGTATTTTTTCTCTTCTCGATGCTACACTTTACTATTAAATGTCCACGTATTGCCTTTTCACGGAAGATACGATTTTGTTTCCTGCACCTTTTCCCGCCGTCTCGCGTGCCGGGGCGGGAGGCGTGGGAGGAGGAGGCGGGAGGCGTGGGAGGAGGAGGCGGGAGGCGGGAGAAAAGGATCCCTGCTTCCAAGGTAGCTTCTAGAGAAAGGCCTACTTCCTTCCATCCTTTACTGCTACACGTACTCCTTTTATCCTTTGCTGCTACACGTATCCTTCTATCCTTTACTGCTAAACGTATCCTTCCATCCTTTCCTGCTACACGTACTGCTTTATACCGCAGCAGTGAACCAGCAGACACTCGCCTTGTTGGTCTTGTCTTCTTGTTTGAGCGTCATTTCTTGATACTCTTATGTACTTGTTATCTTGTGTATTTCTTTAAAGTTTGATTTTTTTCTCTGTTTATTTTTGTCGCTCTGCCTCTCTCTCTCTCGCTCTCTCTCTCTCTCTCTCTCTCTCTCTTTTCTCTCTCTCTCTTCCTCTCTCTCTCTCTCTCCTCTCTCTCCCTCTTCTCTCTCTCTCTCTCTCTCTCTCCTCTTCTCTCTCTCTCTCCTCTCTCTCTCTCGTCTCCTCCTCTCTTTCCTCTTTTTCCTCTCTCTCCCTCTCTCTCTCTCCTCTCTCTCTGTCCTTTTTTTTTCTCTCTCTCTCTCTCTCTCTCTCTCTCTCTCTCTCTCTCTCTCTCTTCTCTCTCGTCTCTCTCTCTCTCTCTCTCTCTCTCTCTCCTCTCTCTCTCTCTCTCCTCTTCTCCTCTCTCTCT
>JACEEZ010012460.1:76441-93941 GCA_016584305.1 Chionoecetes opilio | reverse complement strand
CAGATAGAAAGCCTGGAAGTGCAATGAGTCGACGCGTGTAGTCGCAATGTTTTTATTCAATCGCCCCGCCACAATCTCCCCGCCCACCACTCCCCGCCGCGGCGTGTCGCCTCCACAATTATAACCTACATTGTCGCAGCAACACGCCGATTTCGGCATTCTTTATTCTTCGTTTTTCCAAGGCATTGCTTATTGTATTTTGACAAGCGTTTGCCAGATGCAGCAGTACTGTCTTAGAAAACAGTGTGAACATCGCCCAAATTTTACATGCCACAATATACATGTAAAAAATATATTAAGCTTTGCTACTCGAGGCGAGTAATTTGCATTAAATTGCTATTATAGAACGTTCCATCGTAATGCATGTCATCCATATAATTAGTAGAACAACAGAAGAACTATATTTTTTGGTATTCAGATGCGGTGCATCAATGTTTATCGCGAAATTAATTTATGAAAAATATTAGTCGCGGAGCTAAAACACAGTAGACAAAAGGCTGAGGTTGTCCCTGGGTAATGAGGCGGGAGGAGGGGAGGGTGTTTGGGGGCAAGAGGTGGGAGAGGGGGGAGCATGAGGTTGGGAGAGGGGGCCAGAGGTGGGGATGGGGGGGCAAGAGGTGGGGAAGGGGGGGCATGGGGTGTGGAGGGGGGTGGAGGTTGGCGGGGGGCAAGAGGTGGGGAGGGGGAGGCAAGAGATAGGGAGGGTAGGTGGGTAAAAGAGCGGTGAGGGAGGATCAAGGAGTGTGAGGAAGAGGATAAGTCTTCCTCTTTTGTGGAATGTTGAACGAGAGGTAAACATGACATAGACAGACAGACAGACAGACAGACAGACAGACAGATGGACTAAGTGACAATATTGACACACAGACAGTGAGGCATAAAGATTGAAGGACAAGTAGACAGAGAGACTACATTAAAGATAACTCGCAAGGTAATTATGGAGAAAATTGAAAGGTGCAAGACAAAGAGAGAGAGACAAGAAAGCAACGAATGATGATAATGAAGATAATGATAATGATGGAAATATAATAGCAGGAAATATTTAGTAACGAAAAATTAGTATGAATAAGAGAGAGAGAGAGAGAAGAGAGAGAGAGAGAGAGAGAGAAGAGAGAGAGAGGAGAGAGAGAGAGAGAGAGAGAGGAGAGAGAGGAAGAGAGAGAGAGAGGAGAGAGAGAGAGATTATTATTATTATTAGTTTATTGACAAAAGTTTCACAAACATTTTACCTTATTACATGTATAATTTCCTCATATTTGTCCAAATTTATACTCCTACATATTTCATATTAACCTAAAACAAACAAACGAAACACATCTACTATGGTGACACATCCCTTACGTATATAATTTCAATACATCATATATATAACTGCACAGATAGCCTACTTTATCCCTTGTACCCATCAAATTATCCATACTGGAGAAGTCTAGCATGACATAGTTGCTTCTACATTGGCTGGAGAGTGGACACTGCAACAACACATGGGACTCATCCTGCACTGCATTTTCTACACATGAACACAGTCGTAGTTCTTTCGGTATTCCATTTCTCCTGCCTGTTTCTATTCTAAGATTATGGGACATCGTACGTAGCCTCGTAAATGCTTGGCGTTTATAATCCGGGATAAAATCCCTATTTACATACACTGAATGTACAGAGAGTCCGGTGTTGATTTGTGTTGTATGTGACATATTTGGAGGCAGTCTGAGGTTTCTCCTGAATCCGTCTAGCCACCTGTCAAGTGGGTTTACAATACTCTCATACCTTAGTGCCTGTGTCAAGAATCTGTATCCCGGAGTATTGGCCGCCTCACACAACCTGAACGCTAAATGATAGGGTTCCCCTTCATCTGGTGCCCTCAACCGTGACTCAAGAAATTTCGCCTCCTCCCAGCAATTACATCTTGTGCTGGTTGTATGCCTGATTCAATCATACAGAGATCCGGACTGGTATATTTTCTGACTCCTAGCAAACACTTTACGGCTCTGTTGTATTGTGCAATGATCTTCTTCGGATACGTTACTAGCCAGGTTTCTGAACTGTACAAAAGAGATGATGTCATTGCAGCATCGAACACCTTGCGCTTATAAATGTATGGCATATTAGAATTCGCAGCACAAAATATAGCAAATTTATTGAGCTGTGCTTCTCCTGACGTTTCGTGAAGACCTAACGCCGAATTTATTTTTGCATCATCGCTAAACCAAGCCCCTAAATACAGGTATTTCGAAGCGTACTCAATCTTAATATCATGCATTACCAACGGGATTCTGTCTTCAGCCGTGCGCGAATAACCATAACCTTTGTTTTCTTTTCATTTAACACCATTCCATATTCACGACAATAATCCAGTACTACACTCAGTTTTCTCAAACACGAATCCCTTGACGTGGCCAGTATTACCATATCATCCATAAGTAATAGCATATGTAAGTCTACAAGAAACCCATCAAGCCCAACACTACGCCTCAGCATCCTAACAAGCTGGTCCATGTATATGGTGAACAGTAAACAGCTGGATGGGGCCCCTTGGCGCACCCCCGCCGTGGCGTCTATGGTCGCGGACCGTAGTACGCTCCGGGTGCACGCGTACATGGCCTGTATCGCTCGCAGCATTACCCCGCCACACCCCAGCGACTGCAACACTTGAATTAATTTCCCCCGAGGCACTCTATCATATGCCTTACTAAAATCAATAAACAAAACATATAATTTGCTTTTCTTAAAGTTAGCAAGGTCGCAAAGTAATCTCAAGGCCATTATTTGCTCAACGCATCCTCGCCCTTGCTGAGCCCCTGCCTGGCATTTGTCTATGTTAGCCCACAACTTAAGCCTCTTCAGCAGTAACATGTCATATAATTTTCCCAATGTATTCATAATTGTTATACCCCTATAATTTCCACAATCTAATTTATCCCTGCCACCTTTGAACAGAACAAAAAGTTTGCTATGACACCATGAAACAGGATAACACAAATTCAAAAATATCACATTAAAAACATGCAACAAAAATAGGAACCACGTTACTGGTAGTGCCTTAATAAGACCTGGACATATACCTACATAGCTTTTGTTAATATTTACATCACTCAATACAGTGTCCAGCTCTTGCACCGTAAACGGATCATCCAAGATTGGTATCGTGAGAGTAGGCTCAACAATGTCTGATTCACCTTCCACTTGGTGCCCGGGATTCAGTAAACTTTCAAAGTGAATCCGGAACTGTTCGTCCTCCGGTTGCACCTGGTCCTTCACATCTACGGTACCCGACCAGCTAATGGCCTTCCAGATTAGTTTAGAGTCGTTCGTATTAAGTAATCTTTCCCAGCGCGGCTGTGTTACGTCCCATGTTCTCTCACATCGGTCTGTGTGTCTTTTACATCGCCGTGCCACACTGTCTATCACACCGAAGCCTGACGATAACACATCTATAACGTTTTGCTGTCCTGGGATGTCAAGCTCCGGGGGGTTGAGATTTTCCAACGCATTTTTAAAGTCTATGAGGTTTACCGCGTCGTACCGTGGGCTTGTTCGTATCACACCCTGCTCACAGCGCATCTGGTAAGATTCACCTAAGCTCCGAGATCGTTCGAGCAGCATCGTGGGTGTCATGAGGCTCCTTTCCTGAGTGGCAAGGCTTACACACAGCGGAGCGTGGTCGGAACCTTTGATGATCTGCTTCACCTCTACTTTATGTACCATATTGACACAGCTTGACTTCACAATGCACATATCAATTTCCGATACCCATGTTAAGCCTCGCCTGAATGACAGGCTACCTCCCAGCGTACGTCCGTTTTCTTTCAAATGGTTTGCATCTACCATATTGGTGCCATTACACATATTAATCATCATTCGCCCGTGGCTATTCATCGTCCTATCTATCACGCCATCGTACGCATAGACACTTTCATCATCACGCGTTATCACTGGAGACCCCACACGCGCGTTAAGGTCACCAAGCGTCCCGCTCGTCTGAACATCGCACGTTCAGTGTATGAAACGGTGACGCATCACAGTACAGGGAATCCTCAGGCGGAATATATACGCCACCCAACCGCACACCTGTACACACAGATAGCTCTAACCATATCATATCATCATCATCCATGTCTACCTTTGTTACATAGGGCATCAGTGCACACTTAACCAACAATATTACTCCACCTCTTTGCTGTCCTTTCCGTGACTTGTTGTAATACAAGTAAAAACCAGCGACACTCTTTTGATGCACATTCTTAGTTTCTAACAGCCAAACTATATCGTACTGTAATAAGAAATTAAGTATATTATCATCTTGCAACTTTTCTTTCACACCACACACATTCCACGAGCAGAGATTCAGAGTTCTAATCTGATGAGATTCACTTAGAAAAAAAAAAAAAAAAAAAAAAAAAAAAAAAAAAAAAAAAAAAAAAAAAAAAGAGAGAGAGAGAGAGAAAGGAAAAGACGTGGGCAGCGTTACGCACACACCAAAATTGGGTCAAACTTCCATGACACAAGACGTGAATTTGTTGAGACGAAAACGTTCAAACTGACCATTTCTCCAAAAGACAAACCTTTCTCTATTTTTTTTTTTTTTTATTCTTCTGATCAGCTGTCCCTGGTCTCCTTTCTATCTCCTTACTACTGTCTAGTTTTCTCTCATTTACTTCTATGTCTGTCTTTCTTACATTTCTCGTCTTTTTTTTTTGTTCATTTTACTATCTCTTTTCTAACTATAAACTCACATGAACAACACACACACACACACACACACCACACACACACATGTCCGTGTGGCTCAGTTGGTTAGGGCGCCCGGCATTATTCTGTGGTCCGGCGTTCGATCCCCGACCCCGCTCATTCCCGGGGATTTTTTCGCTGTGAAATTTGGGCGATACTGTCCCCCTTGAGTAAGGGGATGGGGGTGTGTGGTGTGTGAGGTCCCAGCATTGCCCAAAGATCGGTAATAATGAGCTCCAAGCTCGCACTGAGAGGGTGAAACTGGCGATCGCGAGCCAGTTCGCGTGGACAAGACCATGGGTGAATAACACACACACACACACACACACACANCAGGTACCCGTCATGCCCACTATATACACTGACACCTCCCATGACACATAGTCCATGAATAATCAAGTAAATCACTTCGCGGCCGAGATCACGTGTCCGCCACTCACGATGTAAACACACGGCTGCCTGCTTCCTCCTGCCACCGCCCACGGGCACCAACACCCACAATGCCTCGCAGGAGTGCCAACCGCGGGACACCCTTGCTGATTGCTGACCTCGTAACCATAAAATCATTGATGATGCTGTGACTACATGCATTTATGTCTTACCTGTACTATTTATTGATTGAATTTATTGTTACTATTCATTGTCTGATATTGATTGATTGATTGGCTCTGAAATTAATATTCATTTAACTACCGGTAGGCATATACTCAATGTTCAGGTAGTTGTTGAAGAGATAATCTTATCCCATGTATATCTAATAAAGTGTTCATTTTACATATAGATCTTCTTTTACGAAAATGCGAGTATGTGTAGTAGTTTTTATACGCATTTTGAACGAAACAATGAAGTAAGACGATGGCATCATGAAGGAAGAACCTGAGCAGGTGTTACAGCGGGGAGGACACAAGATGGCCGCGTCTCCCCCGGAGTCCATACTCTCCACCATTGTGTCGATAGCTTCACAGCTTATCGCTCAAGAACATACGCATCCTCCAGCTCCCCTAGTGCCCTGCCATGGCTATCCTTTTCAGCTAAATAAGGAGTGACGAGCAGCCGTGAGAGTTCACCACTTGAGATATATGAGGAAGCAAAGTGATACATGGTTTACATGGGTAGACTTCAATTTTTGTTTTATTACTATACATAATTATGTCATTTTTTTATTGTTTTTAGTTGAGCTATTCAGATCTGTTATGTCAAAAAAAATTGGTATCTTTTAACTCACAACAAAATGATGCCTCATTTTCATCAACATTTATGTGCACAACGACTTCAACATGAGTGACCTAAACACATGGAGCTCAAATATCTTAACATTTCATCATACAGTTACGTAGGTAACTGATAATAACCCCACAGGGTCTATAGAACAGCTAGAGCACACAGCCCCCTTGCCCTGCTGCACACCGCGTCACTGCTTTGCTCTCAGCGGCCGTAGTTGTAATGCTTTTGCTGATGATGGGTGGCGTGGATGAGCTTGATAGTCTCCGTTTTGGTGGAGGTGACCGTGCTTTCCTTCAGCTGAAGCACCGTCTTGTACACAGGCCGCTGCAGGAAGAGTAAATGTGTTAATAACCTGCCCCGACCTGGCCTGATTGTAAGGTTATGTCTTACCCCTTGACCTAATGCAATGCCGGCACTTGCACTCACCTCAACGACGCTGGTCACCACCTTGGTCACCGTCACGGTCTCTTTGTAGCACTGGGGCTTATAGTAAGAGGGGCGACTGGGGTCAGCCTCCACCACCACCGTCGCCACCAGCGCCAACACGGCCACACGAACGGCGAGAGACAGCATCTGCGGCACAGAACACAAAAACATTCATTGTTTAACTTATGTTCCTCACATGTGGTGGAAAACTGTCTGAAACGATGCCTGACCAACACAAAAAGGATGAAAACTTGCATGGTACTACTCCATTTAAATTTATAGCTTTAAAACTTTGGGGGGCCCCTCTGTTTTTGCCGAAAGTGACTTCATGGGGGGTTTTTTTTTTTTGTTTTAAAAAGGGGGCCCCTTTCCGGGCATATAAATATTTCTGAAATCATGAGAAAACATTTGTTTTTCAAAATCTAAAAAAAACGCGGATATACAAAAAAAAAAAGGCAGTTGTTAAAAAAAATTAATTTAAAAATTTTTTCCTCTAGGTCTGGGGTGTGTGTGTGTGTGTTGTGTGGGGGTTGTGTGTGTGTGGGTGTGTGTGTGTGTGGTGTGGGGTTTTGGGTGGGGTGTGTTTTGGGGGTTTTGTTTGGTGCGGGGGGGGTGCGGGGGGACTTACCTGGGTTGGAAAATTAGGGGTTTCCCGGGCCCTAAAATAGGAAGGAAGTTTTATTTCGGGGGGGGTCCGGTTGGCCTTACCTTTTTTGGGGTTCCCGGGGCCTCCTTTTTACCCCCTTTCCTTTGTTTTTGTTTACCGGGGGTTTTTGGGTTTTCCCCGCGGGACATGGAGGGTCTTTTACACCCTCCCCAAAACGGGCCGGAACATTCCTTTTGATTACAAAAAAAACCGGGAAAGGGAAATTTAGATACGGGGGCTTTTTTCTTCGTCACAGGGAAAATTTTTAAAGGGAATCCCTTTTTTTTTCCTAAAGGGGCTAAATGCTTTTATTTATCTCAGCCTTACTTCACCCTTTTAAGTAAGGGCCAAATTCCTGTGAATCCTAAGAAATTTTTTATTGATTACGTTATTTCACCTTATAATACCCGATTTTTACCCATAATATCACAGTAAACAAAAAAAAAAGGAAACAAATATGAAAGCATGGGTGGGGCTAATCTAAGGGCAGAGCGCTCGGGGCCCTTTAGCGGGAACCTTCAAAGTCCGCCCCCATCACCCCATGGGGAAATGGGGGCCGGTCTATAATATAAAACTGAAGGGAAAAAATCAAAAACGGGCGATCGGTCTTCCCCTTCTCCTGGGGGTTTTTTTTGGGGGCTTTGGGCCATCACTCGGAATCCTTATAATATTCACATTTTTTTTTCTTTTTTTTTCCTTTTTCCTAACTATGCCATCCTGTACCCCTGCATCCCCCCCGGCGCCCTTCATTTTTTAACACTGGCTTTGCCCTTTGGTTTCCCCTTTTTCCACCGGGCTACCCTCCCTTCTTAAACTATATAGTTTTTCCCTATTTTTAAAAACCCCTGGTGCTCCTTCTGCCCTCCATTTTCCTTGACTCGGGGCCCTGTCTAAAGCACTCGTAAAAGGCTTTTGTATCACAGTTACGTTTTTTCTTTCACTAACATAAGTAAACACTTGAGCGGGCGTTCAAAATACAAAGGGTTACTTTCTTAAGCTTGCAAAATTGAAAAACCCAAAAAACCTTGCACGAATCTAGGAATCAAAAAACCTCGACCCAGTTCACACATTCTTAGATTTACTTTTTTTGTAGCCCATTTTTGTAAAGTTTCTTTTTTGGGGTTTTTAAAAACTTTCGTGGGTAAAAATTTTTTCGTACTTCAAAAACAAAGATGATGTTTCCCCGGTTTAAAAATAGCTAATTTTTACGTTTCCCAATTTGCGGGAAAGGAAGTGAGGGGGGAAAAAACTCATTACTAACCAAACACTTATTTTGGGTTTTTTTTCTATCGTATATGCGTCCATGTTTTTAAACTATTGCTTGCCCTGCCCTCGTCTGGGGCAGAAAATATACGCTCGAGCAACCCAAGTTATAAATACTACTATTACCCACCCGGGAGTTTTTCCCGGGGCGACCCTTTTAGGAATATATAATAGAGTTAAAAAAAACTGTAAAAAAAAATTGGTGACAAAACTAAAAATTTTCGGGGAAAAATCCTCAAAAACATTATGATACTCAACAAAACTTTTTTATGTACAAAGGGGGGGCAGTGTTGGGGGGAAAGAAAGGGTATTGTGTTGCGTCCTTTAATTTTTTTCCCAAAAACTTGGAGGGGACAGTGCAGATTTTTTTTTAAAGCAAATTTTTAATGGGGGGCCCATTTTTGGGAAATATCCAGAAGGGGGGTTAGTAAAAGGCAATCTTTTAAAAACTACTTTATAAAAATTTTTTTTTAGAAAAATTTCCCATATAAATAAAGATCAAAATTTTAATCAGTTTTAAAGAATGTATTTCCCGGGATTTTGGGGGCCACACACAGACATGATGGGGCCATTGCTCCCAGCAAAATTTTATGAAAAAATTTTTCTTGTCCCCCAGTTACAAAAAAAAAATGTCCTTTGGGGCGAAAAACCTTTTCATCACTGGGAGACTTTTGGTCGCCCAGTTAGTATTTTAAAAAAAAATGCACGGGAAAAGTGCTTTGGGGGCGGGCGAACAAATCCAGCTGAACAAACCCTTCCCTTTAGCCCAGATACGGGGAGGAGATTTCAAAAGATAGATTCAATCATTTTTCAAAAATTTGCATTTTTCCCTTTAAACTCAGAGAAGAAAGAAGGGAAAGACCAGGATGTTGCAAAACTTCCCCGTAAAAGGGGGGGGAAGGGAAAGTGGAAGACTGGTTTTTTTTTGGGCATAATTTAAAAATGTACAAGCATGGGATGTACTGAAATATAGTAAGTAAAAAAGTATTGTAGGGGGTTTCGCGGGGGGGGGGGAGGGTTAAAAGCCATTTTACACATTCAGTTTCGATTTTAAATTGGGCAAAAGTATTTGGTAGAAAATAGAAAAGAAAAATAGTATATTTTAGCCCTTTGGGAGAAAACGGAAGACAGCAAGAGGGACGATTTGTATAATAAGATGAGAAAACTTTTGTTTCCCCCCACTTGAGGAGTTTTTTAAAGAAAACATGTTGTATTAACAGGGCCCATTCCTCACACTTTTTATTTTTTTTACATCACAGGGGACTGACCACGGGAAAAAACAAAAAAAAGTAAAAAAAATCTCGCTTAATTGCCAGAAAAGATAAAGAAGACAGTAAGAAAAAAAGGGTTTTTTGAGAAGCGTTTCCCTTATGCAATTTTTGACGAGATCCTTATTGGGTAGAAGCCATGACCTAGAAAGGGGCAAAAAAACTGACGCAGACCGGGAAAACTCCCCTTTTTTTGGCATCAAGAAAAATGTGGGGAAAAAACATAAGAAAATAAAAAAAATAAGGAAGCTACAAGAGGGCCCCGAGGCCTACACGTGGGGGTTCCTGTCACCTAACACTAAACCCAAATCCACCTTTTATCCCCCTCCAAAGAACCTATCCCGCTTTCCCCCTTTAAAGCTCCCCAATGACTCAGCACTAAATACCTGTTTTACTGAGACCATTTCCCTTCATTCACCACCCTATTTGTGAACCTTTTTCCCTTTTCCTTTTTAAAACTACGTTTTCCAGCTTGAATTTCCCTTTTCTTCTTTTCTTAAACCCCCGGGTTTAAAAACCGTAAAAAACTTTTTCCCACCCCTCCTTTATTAAAAACCCCCTTTTTCCAAATTTAAAAAAAAATCGATCGCCCCCTTTTTTCTTTTGCGTCTCTCGAGTGAGTGTAATTTTAATAAATTCAATCTCCTTTCATAACTAAAGTTTCGCATCCCCTTTTATCATTTTGGTCCCCCCTTCTCTGCACTTTTTTTTAACAACAAAATATCCCCTCCTGTAATAGGGGGACCCAAAAAGAACCCCCATAGTCTAGGGGAGGCCCGACTAGAGCCAGATAAAGCTTTTTGAATAACCTTTCCCCACTTCTACTTTTAACACTTTGGTAATGAATCCTAATACTCTTTAGCTCTTTTCTGGCCCCAAACATTGTTTTTCCCAGGCGGGGGTCTGGGTCACCCTCAATCCCAAATCTTTTTCACCTTTTTGATCTTTTCAGCGTTTTCATTGCTTATGGGGGTATCTATTACCAGGGTTTTTTCTACCAACATTCCAAAAAAGCTACATTTACCCAAAATTAAATTTCCCCTCTTTCCATCTTACTGCCCCCTCGTTAAGTTTATCTAAGTCTCCCTGCAATATGTTTACGTCCCGACTGGGACCAATTTCCTACCCAACTTAGTATTTATCAGCAAAATTGTGAAAATTTACTGCTAAACCCATTTTCCAAATCGTTGATGTAAATCCCCAAAAAAAAATTTAAAGGGGGGCCCCCAACCCGACCCTTTTGGGGAAATTTCCCCTTGTCACCAGTCCCCCCTTCAGAATTGGAAACCCTTAATTGTAAACCCCTTTTTTGCCCATTACTTACCAAGCTCTGATCCAAAGAAGAACCTTTCCCCTCTATTTCCATGAGCCCCCAAAACCCTTTTTTTAAGAGTTTGCTCTTGTGGTAAATTTGCCAAATGCCTTACTAAATCCAGATAATTAATAATAAAACCCCTTTTCATACTGCCTTTTCATAAAATTTTCCCATAAAAAATCAATAAATTGGGGAAATGACCTACCCTTGGGGAATCCATGTTTGAATCATTGTCAAACTTTTTTATTTTAATGCTCTCTAATGTTTTTTTTCAATAATAGATTCCCAAAAATTTACCCACCACTGATTTCTAGACTTACGGGTCGATACTTTTACTTTAGTCCCCTTCCCCTTCTTAAATATGGGAACAACATTTCCTTTTCCCCCCATAATGGGACATCGCCTATCCAACCCATTTCCCAAAAAAAGTGCACTAAGACTCACTAACAAAACCCCCTTGCATTCCTTTTTAAAACCCTAGGATACACTTCATTGGGCCCGGCGATTTAAATTTTTTTTCATTTTTTCTATAACCCCCCCTACCCATTTCCCTAGTTATTGCAATATCTTTGGTTTTCCCCCCATCGCTTCCTTTGAACCCTCTGTTCATTTCAGGTTTTCGTCGTGTATCCCCCTCCGTTAAAAAAAACTTAAAAAAAAATCATTTAACCCTAACATATCCCATCCCTTTTTGGGCCTCAACCCCCTGTCCGGGCCCAGTAAAGGAAAGGCCAACACCAAAAAACGAGGCCCGAGTGGACGTAAGTGCTCCCTGGGGTTTTTTAAACCCGAGGACAGAGGGGCGTTCCCTGGACATAAGAATTTTCGATCCCAAAGGCCGCCTGCTACCAAAAGGATCCCTTGGAAGCTGCTGACCCCAAAAAAAGAACGGGAAAAAATCAGGAGTTATGGAGATAAAAATCCGAAAAAGTAGGCCCCCGGCCCCCTTCCCCACCCCCGGGTTTTTCCCCCTACAAACCCGGCGGGGGGGCCCCAAGGCCAATGCTTTATTCAAGACAGCAGATGGGAATGGCAGAAAAAAAACCCCCACCAAGGGGCCCCCGGGTTTTCGCCTGGATGAGGTTCCGTCTCTCCTTTTCCCTGCTCAGGTTTTTCCCTCCCATGTCTCAGGGGTACTAAAAATTCCGCCCCCCCAACCATCGATTTAGGAAAGGCCTGAAAATACCAGGCCACTGTAAGGGGGAGCGGCCCTATTAGTGTAGGGACGGAGAGGGGAAGTAAAATAAATGGGATAAATAGGAGTTTAAAAATATGGGTTTGGGTGCCCAAATCAGTAAACGATCAAGTTGGGGCTTTCCGGGGAACCAGTTAATTGGGAAACCGAAATTTAAAAAAGCGGTGGAGGTATCTTTTTAAAAAAAATAGGAGTAGTAGGAGAGTAGTAGTAGTAGTATGGTAGTAGTATTTTTAGTATAGTAGTAGTAGTAGTAGGGAGAGTAGTAGTAGTATAGTTTAGTATTTGTTAGTAGTAGTTTAGTAGGGAGTGGTAGTGTAGTAGTAGTGTAAGTAGTAAGTAGTAGTATAGTAGTGTAGTAGGAGTAGTAGTAGTAGTAGTAGTATATAGTATTGTATTTTTATAGTAGTAGTTTTGTAGTTGTGTATTAGTTTTTGGTAGTAGTAGTAGTAGTAAATAGCAGTAGTAGTAGTTTTGTAGTGGTAGTAGTAGTTTAAAAGTAGTAGTGTAGTAGTTAGTATTGGGGTTGTTGTAGTGGTGGGTGGTGGGGGGGTAATAGCATCATTTCAAAACCCCTCCACCATTTTCCGTCCGCCCCACAACAAACCCTTTCACAATCTCCTTCCCCGCTGGCAGCCTCAAGTTTCCGGGTTTTTCCCCCACCGGCGCGCCTTTTACGGGGGCGGAAGGTTTTGCATTTGGGAAGGGAAGCACGGGGAGGGAAATGGAAGGGGGCCCCACCAAACCCCACAGCCCTCAATGATATCAAAAAATTAGGCAAAAAAACCCAAAAGATTTCCACGGAACAACGCAAAAAATGTGCCGGAAGCATATTACCCAAGTCTGGAAAGGGTCGCCTACTTCCCCTCTTGAGCACGTTTTAGGTTTGGTTACATTAGGTTTTGGTTAGGTTTTGGTATATTTTTGGAAATCAAAATAATTGGTTTTTTTGCGTGGGAAAACACAATGAGGGAAATTTTTGAGAAAAAACTATGGTTTTGATTTGGAGCTACGCCCAAAAGTCTTACCCGGGGAAGGCGAAACCTTTTAAAATTTTTTATATTTTTTTATATCTATGCCTTTAGCGCCTGTAGGCAGTGGTGACCTAGGGCTCGGATGGTAGGCTCTGGAGGTTCACGTGAGGGTTGTGATGGTTGGCCCTCACCCGTGGTGGCGCAGGCAGGATATTTATAGTGACGCCGGTGATTAGAGGCTCATGCCGCCCCCCTGTGTCCTCCGATGCACTCGCAATCGAAGGTAGAGTTAATGGGCAGGGCAAGGTAGACAGACTGTCTGTTTACCTTGGGGCAGGGCATGTGGGTGTTCTTAAGCCACTCGACGGTGCAGAAAGATTTTGGTTTTCTTCGGGGATCGAGCTCGGGTCACCGAGATTGATTGATTTAATGCTAAAAAAAAAAAGGGGAATGTGGGGTCACCGAGAACGCCACTCGGAGACGCTAACCACTCTGCTACGCCTCCCAGACTAGGATTATATCTCCGGAAAACGTTATCGATTTTATTATATTCCTATTTTTCCTATGACAGCCTATTCATTTATTATGTATTTAATCTGATTCTATTATTAGATTTTTCCTGTATTTTTCCAAAATAGTTGCGAAATGCCTATGTTATGTGATGTTATGTTACATAGCAATTGAACTTGTCTTTTAATTCAGGCTGGATGGTAAGAAGTCCGTGTAGGTTGATGAGTGACTGAGTCCCGAGGTAGTATTGTACAAATGAGGATGGGTTAAAAAAAAAAAAATATAAGTAAAATTTGGAATGTCTGATTAACCATATCATAGAATCAAGAGCAAAGAAACTCACCGAATCCGTAAGAGACAAAAATGAAGGAAGACTGATGTCACGGAAATATGAGGAGAGACGAGCGAGAGACGTAGAGAGAGAGGATGGTGAGAGAGAGAGGGAGAGGAAGAGAGATAGTAGAGATAGGAAGAATCAGAGAGAGAGAAGATGAGGTCTGTGCACCGGAAACGTAGAGTAGAGAGATGAGAGAACCAGGAGAACTAGTGAGAAGAGAAGAGAAGAGATGCAGAGAGAGAGAGACGAGATTGAGAGAGAGGGAGAGAGAGGAGAGAGAGACGGAGAGAGAGAGAGAGATGAGAGAGAGAAGAGAGGAGAGAGAGAGAGAGGAAGAGAGAGGATGAGAGAGAGAGAGAGAGAGACCGGGGGAAGCAGTCTTACCCAAATTATAATGCTTTTGGCCTCGAATTTCCCCTCAATCTTCGCCTTCCTTTTTCCGCAAATTCCGCATGACAGCCACCCTCCCATCACGCCAAGCATTCCCTTCCTCCCCATCCCCTCAACTTCCCATCCCTTCAAACACAGTGCCTTCACTATCCCCACCCACAGCCTATTGCATTGGAAAATCTCTCTCTCTCTCTCTCTCTCTCCTCTCTCTCTCTCTCTCTTCTCTCTCTCTCTCTCTCTTCTCTCTCTCTCTCCTCTCTCTCTCTCTCTCTCTCTCTTCTCTCTCTCTCTTCTCTCTCTCTCTCTCTCTCTCTCTCTCTCTCTCTCTCTCTCTCTCTCTCTCTCTCTCTCTGCGTGCGCATTATCACTTCCCAACAACAACGATTTGCTAACAATAACACCCTTGTTTAGCCCTTGAGCAAAATAGGCGCAACAGCTACGGTGCTTAGCTCAGTTTTCCTTCTTCCCAAACTCTTTTATACATATTTTACCATTGCTGTGCGAAGCTTCAAGGAGTTCCCTTGAACTCCTTGTAAACAGTTGTTGAAACTTGAAACAGTTGTATGTTTTAAGAATTTATAGATGATTTTTCCTGAGTAACATAGCAGACAGTCTTCTTCCCTAAAATCATTAAAAAAAAAAAATTCGTTTCTTCTGAGCCTATATTATCACCCAATCAGCTTCTCCTTTTTTCTTTAATATATAGGTGTCTTTTTTACTGAACGGAAAATGAACTCAGATTCTTCTCTTAATTTCTTCACTCTTCTCTCTCCTAATTCAGATAGCATCCTCCTCCTCCCACATTCCAGCAACCATTTCCCTGATCTTAACAACATCCGATGCCCTTAAATAAACATTGTGTAGCATCCCCACTCGTACCAAATCCCCATATGGCGCCCCTAGAAGCCTCCGTACCCGCCGTGGCCACAGTGGGTCTTGGTGACGGTGTAGGACACATGTTTGGTCTTCTCCTTCAGGTGCGTCACCGTCTCCTTCTCATCATCGTACTTGGTGATGCTCTTCGTCACCGTCACGGGCTTCACTACGTACTTGGTGTGCGTGTGCTCGTCGCAGGCCTTGTACACGGTCTCGGTCTCGGTGTGTCCTCCGTAGTGGCTATACTCCGTCTCGGAGACTGTTTTGGTGGAGGTGATGACGTAACGCGCCTGGTGCACCGTCTTGGTCACCTGTGGGGAAAGGTACACCCATAATGATAACAATAATAATAACAATAATAATAAATAATAACAAACATACGTATACATACATATCCACAAATCCATACACACGCATCGAGACCTAATATCTCGTGCTTGCCGAATTTACCATTATTTGTAACACCACCTAATAACTTGCCTCCTGCTTTTGCGCTTATAATTATTATAAGCGCAAAATCAGGAGGGATGGAATGACTGAGTGAGGAATAAAGTGGTGTCATAATTAACTAGAAAATTCAGCAATATTATAGGTTTTAATGCGTATGCTATGTATTTGTGAATATGTATGTATACCTATGCTTGTATGTGTATGCAAGTGTATCTCGTGAGCAAAGGTGTCCGACGAATTAGTGTTCAAAGCTCTATAGTGAGTAATGCCCAGCGTGACGACACTCTCAATTATGCATAGTAGTGGAAATTCAATTAATCTAAACGAACTCTGTCAATATAAACCTGGGAATGTGT
Source organism: Chionoecetes opilio (assembly GCA_016584305.1). Classification (NCBI taxonomy): domain Eukaryota; kingdom Metazoa; phylum Arthropoda; class Malacostraca; order Decapoda; family Majidae; genus Chionoecetes; species Chionoecetes opilio. The sequence goes on along the minus strand of JACEEZ010012460.1, from coordinate 77,983 downwards.
GAATAAATTTTGTTGTGTGTGTGTGTGTGTGTGTGTGTGTGTGTGTGTGTGTGTGTGTGTGTGTGTGTGTGTGTGTGTGTGTGTGTGTGTGTGTGTGTGTGTGTGTGTGTGTGTGTGTGTGTGTGTGTGTGTGTGTGTGTGTGTGTGTGTGTGTGTGTGTGTGTGTGTGTGTGATGTCAATATTACTCTGGAAAATGTCTAAATTGTTGTTGTTGTTGTTGTTGTTATTGTTGTATATGTGTGTGCGTGTGTGTGCGTGTGTGTGTGTGTGCGTGTGTGTGTGTGTGTTTGTGTGTGCGTGTGTGTGTGTGTGTGTGTGTGTGTGTGTGTGTGTGTGTGTGTGTGTGTGTGTGATGTGTGTGTCACCTCGTCGTTCTTGGTGGTGGTGTAGAGGATGGTGGTGCGGTGGCAGTCGTCGCTTGTACTGTACGCCTTGTGGTGGTGGTGAGGGTCTGCCGCCGCCTGCACCACCGCCACGCCCACCACCATCACCACCACGATCTGGATGCACGCCCGCAACATTGTCTGTCAAGGGAAAGATAAATTAATTAGACGAGCTGCTGCAGGAAGAAGAAAAAAGTAAAAGAAGAAAAGAATCAGATAATAGGCACCTGAGATTTGAAATAGTTTACGTTAAGGTCCTCACTTTTATTCCCACCCGTCTAAGGGCTAGCGGGCAAAGACTAAATAGAAGCAGATAATAGGAAAAAGAATAATAGGTCAAACTGTGTAGGTAAATAAAAAGAAAAAAGAAATCGCCTGAAAAATTTATTAGCTTTCTGCATACACAAAAAATGAAAATAGGTGCTCATAAAGGATGTTGAAAAATAGAACCATATATAAATTGAATAACATGAGGTGATTTTTTCCCCCTGTCTTTCTTCTTTTTTCTTTAAGGTAAGGAAAGTACGTCCTTGGAGTTCTTCTTTATAAATAAAACACCCGCCACTGTTTGACCGCACGCCTGCAAAGCCCCCCCCCCTCCCCGTCCCACTGTCAACACCAAGTAAGCTAGAGACAAGCTTCTGCTTCTTTTGTCTCTAGCTTCCTTGGTCAACACCTAGGGAGTAGTGTGGTACCTCAAAAAGCAAGGGGAGGGGTTTCCGCCTTATCCCAGGAGATAGACGGTGCCACAAAGCTGCTAAAGTACCAACTAAAAGGGAATTATCACGCCTCCACCTTATATATAGAGAGGGACTTCCCGTCTGCTGCCTCGCCTTTGAGCGGAGTCACTGAAGGGCGTCTGGTGTGCGCCGCGTGGTGGGAAAGAAGTGGTTACAGGGGGCGTGGAGGAGGAGCTCAACACTCACTAACCTGCGAGTGTGTTGGGAGCTTTGAGAGACTTCCGCAGACAAACCTATTTATTCAATAGTGACCAAATACGTTGCAGAGATATAGTTAAATAGATATATAGATATAGTATAGACAAGTAGGATAGATGAATAGATCGATCAGAAAAGACAGATATTAACCACATATTACTATTACATACTTCATAACCATTTGTAGTATACATGNAATTTACGAATGCAATGCAGGAAG
>JACEEZ010012460.1:68941-71441 GCA_016584305.1 Chionoecetes opilio | reverse complement strand
TTTTTTTATTTTATTTTTTCTTAGCAGCCTATTAGCGAGAATTGTGAGAAAAAAAAGTGGGTTGCGAGAATTGAGGAAACCTTGATGTAGGGTGATGGGTAATGGGTGAGTGAATGGGTGGGGTGATGGGTAATGGGTGTGGGGTGATGGGTGAGTGAATGGGTGGGGGGTGATGGGTTGGGGGTGATGGGTAATGGGTGTGGGGTGATGGGTGAGTGAATGGGTGGGGGGTGATGGGTTGGGGGTGATGGGTGATGGGTGAGGGAATAGGTGGGGGGTGATGGGTGGGTGTGGTGGTGATGGGTAATGGGTGAGTGAATGAGTGGGGGTGATGGGTAATGGGTGAGTGAATGGGTGGGGGGTGATGGGTAATGGGTGAGTGAATGGGTTGCGATGGGTTGGCGTTAATACATACATTTCTACATCCATGATTTCAGGAAAGTTAGAAGGGGCTATCTGGAGAGTCTGTGTTTGGTGGGCCGAAGGCCCACCAAACACAGGTGGTGGGCCGAAGGCCCACCAATAGCCCTCCGCAGGAGCTAGCCAAAAAGGCCGCCCGGAGGGCGGCTTTGCGGCTAGTATATATATATATATATATATATATATATATATATAATATATATATATATATATATATATATATATATATATATAATATATATATATATATATATATATATATATATAATTATATAATATATATATACGTATATATATACCGTATTTGCCGGCGCATAAGACGCACCTCTGCATAAGACGCACCCCCATTTTACAAGGAGCTTTTGAGAAGAAAAAAATATATTGGTGTTTTTAGGGGGATTTTTTTTTTATTTATTTATCAAAAGATATAAAAAAAAGGATTTGTAGGGGAAAGCAAATGATTATGAGCATGTACCTAAATTCAATATTCACAGTGTAGTGAATGTGAATGAAAAATTATACTAGTTAATATGTAAAGGGAATGACAGGGTAACCAAAATTGTTCATAATATATTGCAGGATGCCACCACGAATTGATATTCTGATATTTTGCTACCTATGACATATAGCTTAGATTTAATGTTGTAGGTATGCCTTTGTAGCTTTTCTGCTATGTGTTTAGACTTTGTGGAAAATTTGCATAGATATTGGTATTATTTTGGTAGTGGGCTTTCAAAAGTCCACTCAAAAGACTCTTACCTATATCATTGTGTAGCTTTCTTCATTCTGAGCATTTTGAGCCACATTTCCCGTGGCGCAATTGAATAATAATGGCATTACACCCAATACCGAAAATCTACCTTTATTTCAGCCAGAAAGTTAAGTTAGGTTAAATCAGATTAGGTTAGGTTAGAGGTGGGGTTTGGTTTAATAACAGATGATATTGAGAAAAAACGAAAATTACCCATAATATGGCAGTGTGAAGCGTAGCAATGTTTGCGGGGCGGACCTGGAGGGGCAGGTTGCTCCCCCCCCCCCCCCCCACACACACACACGTGTAAACAAACACTGATTTCTGACAAAAACGAGAGCCAGATTAATTCAAAACACATCAAAACTATTCAGAAGGACTAAGTTTCGGCCTTGAAATCGGTGGTTGTCCAAGAACAAAATCTCACTAAGATATTTAGATAACACTGTAAGGTAACCATCTCTACCTTGTTGTTATTGTTGTAATTGTTGAAGGGCACCGTTGTCGGGATCGACGATATTTGCCCTGGTTTACACTTGAATCTATCACAGTCGGGGAGGGTTGATTAGTCTTCTTCAGGAAGGTACAGGTGAAGGTTGGTCACACTCTGAAATCACGGCAGCGTTCCGTCAGCCGGCCTTTTATTCACACTATTCGTCGCGGTTCCGTCATTTTCGGCAGGTTCCTGCTCAACCCCTGTAAGCAGACATGGTGCCTCAGGGGGCTATGGTTTGAAGAAATTTTCATTAATAGCAGTCTATCGGATGAAGAAGAGAGTTGAACTCTAAAAGACACTGTTTTGGGTACATAAAGCCTTGAGAAACGACAATTTATCAGCACGGCACAGTCATTCATTAAAATATTTTCCGCAGAAACCGTTACGTGACAGGAGGGTTTAAAGTAGTACGGGAGCCGTGACGGCGGTTCACCGTTTAGTGTAACACGTCTAGTTCTTTGAATGTACGAAATTCTAACGGATGTGATGAGACGGTCCCGTGTCACCATGATGGTATGGTGTGTTTGGGCCCTTGAGGCGGACGGTGTGGCGCCGTGATGGGTCTTGGTCTTGGTGTACCGCGTGGAAGACTTTTGTCTCGTCTACATCTACCGTGCAGCCTTTTTACTAGCACTCTTTCATACAGTTCCTTATCCTTTAGAGGTACAGGGTGAGGATTGGGGGGTTGAGGTGGTACAAAGGCCTATGCTGTCTCCTATCTCACCTTGCTTACACTGTAAAGGCGCTAACACACACACGCACATACACACCTGCATCGGCTTAGGCCACCCCCCTGTCTGGGACCAGGATTAGAGGGTGACCTGACGCTGACC
>JACEEZ010012460.1:43941-63941 GCA_016584305.1 Chionoecetes opilio | reverse complement strand
CTTTTCATTTCGGCCTATTTTTCCTGAAACAGGACATCATCACGCTGCGGAACTCAATCCCCCCAGATACAGCTTCCCCCAAAGCTCGGTACCCGGGTGTTTGGCCTGCACGTAAACCCCCTGCGGGGTTGCCGTGTCCGTGCTGCGCCTCCCACCCCCAAAAACCCGGGAAACTCCTCAGCTTTTGCGGAGTGCCTCTGCACAAAGTGCATGGGCCTGCTCCCCCAAATTTCCGTAGCGGCCACCCCCAACCCCTGCCCCCCCTTTCCCTCAAGTGCCCCACGCATGTCTCCATTTTTCCTCACTGCCCTCTTCGGGGTCTTCACTCAAAAATTTTTCCATTTCTTCAACCCCAATAGTTTTCGTCTCCCCTCGTCGCCCAAAAACCTCGTGCCCTTCAGTGACTTTATTCCACCCGGGCGGGGGGAGTCATCGCTCGGGGATTTCCGTTGCTCCCCTTTGGAAACTGGTGCAGAAACGCCCATCACCCTGCCCCCCGAAGCCCCACCCAGCCCCCCCCCTTCTTGGGTCTTCAACGCAAAACCTACTTTTCCTTTTTTTCCCTTTTTCCGGGCCCTAAAGGGCAACTTTTCCCCTCAAATTTTAAACATCCCCCATGGTGTTGCATTCTCAAAAATCTGTTTTTGGGCTTTTCCTCAAATTTCCGGGGCACGGCCGCCCCAAAACCCGCTGCGGTACACGGGGGGGGTCCCCGCGTGCGGCCCGCGTGGCTTACCGGGCCCCATGCTCGGCCTCCCAGCACTTTAAAGGGGACGGGAATTTTTTGGAACCCTAGTCAACAGAGTTAATTTTTACCACCTCGTTTTCCCGCCGCTGTCCCTGATCCAGCGCACGCCAGGGGGGGGCCCTTTCCCCCTGCTGCTTTCTCTTCTTTCTCGTTTTCCGGGCGTTTTGTCTATTTTCCCTTTCCGTAATCCTCCCCGGGGCCCCCCAACCACACTGGGGTACCGGGGGCCCCGGGCGGTCCTCCCCGGCGTGGTTTTTCCGGGCCGTCCTTTGCCTCCCAACACTTTCAGCGACGGAAGGGCTTGAGCGGGTCACCAATTTGACGCTTAAACCAACTCTTTTTCCCCGCCGTGTACCTGTTTCCAGCAGCCACGCCAGGGGGGGGCCCTTTTGGGTTTTTTTTGCGGGCAAAACCGGGGCCCACTCTTTTTCCTTCACACCCTTTGGTTTCACCTATTTTCTTTTTTTCTTTTCCCGGCCCTCATTTCCTGCAACAGCTGCATCATCACGCTCCCAAAACTCAACCCCCCCCCAGATCAGTTTGGGGCCCCGGGAAAACCCCGGGGTGCTAAATGCCGTCCCTCTGCAGCGGTCCGGGGGCCGGCAAAACCCCTCCCAGCACACAACCCTCCATGAAATCCTGCGCGGGCTGGGGGGGAGTGCCGCTGCCCCCAGTGCATCGGCCTCCCTTGAAACCCCCCCTCCGCAGCACCACTCCAACCTGTCCTTATTTCTCACGGGTGACCCTCGATGTCTCCAGTTCCTCTCTCCTTTTCCCGGGCCCTTCCCCTAAACACTTCTCCTTTTCCCCAACAAACACCTGTTTTCCCTTTTGATTCCTCTCAAAACAAAAGGCATAAAGTTTTTTCTTTGCCTTCCCGTAGAAAACCCTTTCACCTCGTTTGGGGGTTTTCCTCGCTCTCCCATCTCCTTGATCCCTTTGGGTTTACTGAGGGTACCATGGGGACTTTATTATCCCTCAAACTCCCCCCAAAACATGCTGCCCGCAATATTGGGGTAAAAAACGCGTCCTAGGTTTTGGAACTTGGGGGGTTTCACCTCGGGGCCCTTTAAAGGAACAATACCATGGGTAAACCCGGGAAAAATGACTCTTATTAGCGTTTTTTTCCTCACCCCTCAACCCCAAACCCCAAATCCGGGCCGCACCAACCCTTCATATACAAAAAAAATGACCCTTATTAAGTGTTACGAAAGCTTTCTTTCCCCTCCCCCTAAATCCACCCTCATCGGGTTTTCCCCCCTTTGTGGCCGCACCAACACCTTCATGGGGGGTTTGCGGCTTTTACCTACACGGTGCTGTCTGGGGCCCAAGTATCTACACGACTGGATCAATAAACCGTCAGAAATTTCTTTGCCACAAATGCTTGACAGAAATTTTTTTGCTTTTTCCCATGAATTTATAAACTTCCCCAAAGGGCCCCATGGGTTTTTTTTTTTTTTGCTGCCCCTTTATCTCTCTCTCTCTCTCTCTCTCTCTCCCCTTCTTCCTCTCTCTCTCTCTCTCCCCTCTCTCTCTCTCTCTCTCTCCTCTCTCTCTCTTTTTCTCTTTTCTCTCTCTCCCTCTCTCCTCCCTCTCTCTCTCTCTCCTCTCTCTCTCTCTCTCTCTCTCCCCTCTCTCTCTCTCTCTCTCTCCTCCCACTCTCTCTTTCTCTCTCTCTCTCTCTCTCTTTTCTCTCTCTCTCTCTCCCCCTCTCTCTCTTCTCTCTCTCCTCTCTCTCTCTCTCTTCTCTCTCTCTCTCTCTCTCTCTCCCCTTTTCTTTTTCTCCCCTTTTCTCTCCCCTCTCCTCTTCCCCTCTCTCTCTCTCTCTCTGGGCTCCCGCCCCGGCCTGGGCTCGCTCGCTCTCTCCTCTTTCTCTCTTCCTCTCTCTCTTTTCCATCTCCCCCTTCTTCTTCTCTCCCCTCTCTCTTTTCCTCCTCTCTTCTTCTCTCTCTCTCTCTCTTCTCTCTCTCTCCCTCTCCCCTCTCTCTCTCTCTTCTCTCTCCTTCTCTCCCTCTCTCTCTCTCTCTCTCTGACATAAACCATATATAATGAACATAGATATAAGGAAAAAAAAAATGCAGCAGTATAGTGTCAAAATATTTACAACCATAATCACAGAACTTTTTGAAAAAGGGACTTTTCCCCAAAACGGGCCCAGATAGCCGGGGTTTTTCCCATAAAATAAAAAAAGGTGAAAAATATCTCCAACAAAATTCAGACCTGTATCAGTTTTCCCCATCTTCAGTAAAAATTTTAAAAATTTAAATGGCTTAAAATTTATGAACTATTTATGCAAACACTCTTATTTTCTCAATATCATTTTGGGATTAAAGACCAAAAATAGCACTGAGTTAGCAGACACCAGCTCACCCCAACACTTTTATAAAGCTATTGACAGTAAGAAATCCCAAATCTTTTGTTTTTTACTTGAAAAAATTATTTGAAAAATTTTAAAATCATCCATACTATTGGGGAAACTTAAGTGTACGAGTTTGGGGTACACTAAAAAAGGGTTTAAGAGTTTATTTAAGAAATAGAACAAAAATTACGGGTATACAATAACCTCATCACCCTTATAATATTTTAAACTTTAAATACCAAAAGGGCTAAATTCTCGCCCTAATATTTTTTTGATATTAAAAAAATGACATTATACGAAAGCACCATTTACAAAATTTTTCCTATTTTTTCGCAGATAAACACAAATATATCCCTAACGGGAGATATTAATTATTTTGAAACTCCCTTTTAAACCGTTTAATTATATCACGTGGGAAAATTGGGATCAAATGAAATTAAAACTAACCTCAATTTTGGGGTAAAAAAAATTACATGATTTCCCACCCTTTTAATTATACAAACCCCCATGTAAATTTAAACTTTTGAAAATCTATTTTAAATAAATTTAAATAAAAAAGGATTTGTGGGTGTCAAAAATTGAAAACTCTACAAATGGAAATCTCTATAAATTTCCATAGACCCTAATCTCTGGACTTTTTAAAGGGCGAAAGTTTTTTTGAAATCCCCCACTGCATCCCCCCACTGGGGGGAAAATAGAAGGCTGGTGTTAGGGGGGTGGGGGAAGTGGGAGTTGAAAAGGGGTTTTGGTGGAGTGGGGGTTGTGCTGGGTAGGAGTGTTTAGTTGGTGGCAGATTTTGGTGAGTGGATTGTGAGGTTTTTAAAAAAATGGGTTGTGAGTTGTTATAAAGTGTTTTAGAAAATTTATGGGAATAAATTAATAATATGAGGTTTTTGTTGGTTGGTTTTAGTGGGTTGTGAGGGTGTTTTTGATGGGTTATGAGGTTTTTGGGAGTTTTTATAAGGTATTATTAATTTTTGAGGTTTTTGATAGGGGTTATGTTTTTGGGTGGGGGGTTTATTTTTTTGGGAGGGGTTTGAGTGGGTTATTATTTTATGAGTTTTTTGTTTGTGTTTTTTTGGTGGGTTTGGTATTTGATTTGTTGTGGGGTGGGTTAGAGGTGTTGTAAATTTGGGTTATAGCATTTTATGATTTGTTGGGTTGGGTTATAAAGGTGTTGTGAGTGGGTTAGGGGGTTTTTATGATTTATTAATGCGTAGGTTTTATTTTGTTGTGACTTGTGAGTGGGTTTTTGGGCGAGTGAAATCCAAACCCGGCTCATAACCCCTTTCACCTCATATGGTTTTATCACCTCTCCCACCACAACACCCCACACACACACCCCCCCACCCCAAAAAACACAACACACACACACACACCCACACAAAACACACACACCACACCCCACACACACCACACCCCCACCCCCACACCCTCACACCCAACAACACCCCACACACACACCACCACAAAACACCACACACCCCACAGGGTACATTCCCCCCACTGTTACAAAACCAAAAAATTACGTCCCAGTTTCGCGAACCCAAACAAATTTTTAAATCTGGGCCACTAACCGCCCCCCAAAAACCCCCCCTCCTCTCAAAACCCCTCCTCCACCCACCGAAAACCTAAATTTCAAAAACCCTTTAAACCCCCCTACACTCCACTCATCTCCACTAACCTAAATTTCCCCATAACAGCCTCTTCTTTTTTCCCTATAAAAATCCTATCACCCGGCTACTCATTTTCTATATTTTTTTTTTCTTTCACCCCTATGAAAACTAGGGTCACTACACATTTTCTTTTAGGAACTGAAAACCTCAAAATTTCGCCCCGATATCCTTCCGGGGAAACCGATTAAACAGTGAATTTAAAAACAGGCGCTCCGACTTTGGGCCATTGGGGCAGCGGGCCGATATTCCTTGCGAAAAGCCCCAGATTTACAGGGGCCCAAGGTACTATCTGATGTTTGAAACGTCCCCCAAATATTTTCATAACCCCGGGTTAAAGCATTTTATTAATATTTCATTTATGCCTAAAAATATGTTCCGGGGGGTTTTACAGACGCGTATGGGGTTTTTCTGCTTTGCGTGTGATTTCTGCCCCTTTTCCTTTCAAAATTTGGTGAAAGAAATTTTGATCTGCGAGAAACGTGGGGTGAATTCTTAATTAATTATACTTCCCTTTTTCTTGAAGGGGTGAAAAAATAATATAAAAACACTGGGAAAAATTTTTTAAAAAAAAGATAAATTTCATATTTTTAAAAGACACCAATTATATAAAACGTTTTTAAAAGGGAAAAAAGGAAATTAAAGGGGATCACAATTACAAAGTTTATAGTTTTAAAAAAAAAATTGTCTGGGGTTTTCACGAAAAATGTTAAAAAAGCCCTTTGGTAAAGGAAAAGAGTCATGAGCCCTTTTTCATCATCATAGCTTTTTTCTGCTAAGGAAAGATAAAAACATAAAAAATAACAAGGAGGAAACAAGTCCCCTCAAAAACCCGCCTCGTCGTGACCCTCAGTAGGGGGCTGTAGGGGGTTTTTGGGACTCTGCCCCTTAAGGAGAGCTCCGTTTTGGGTTCACCGTGGGGTTATTTGGGGCCCACGAAAACTGGGTGGGGTCTTGGTTTTGGTACTGCCGTCCGTTTTTGGTCACGTACTGGGGGTTTGGTACGGGGTTGCGTACGGTTTTGACTGCGTCTGCGTGTGGTACCCGGTGGTACTGCTTTTTGGGGCCACGAAATTTCGGACGTATTTGCGATTTGGGTGCCATATTTGGGGTTTGGTGCTGCGTGTGTACTGCGTGGGGGAACCCCCGGGCACTACTCGCCCTTTTGGTTTTTGTGGGCCGTTTTGGTGACGTATTTGGGGCACTTTACGGGGTTGGTCTCGGTGGGGTTTAGAAGCCCTTGACGGGGTTCTTGTAAAGGGGGCGGGGAACGATTTTCTCTCTGTAGAGGGTGTGGCCCCCGGGGCCCTGCGAGGAAAGGGGGGCTTTTAATCACCCCAAGCGGAGACCGGAAAAAAAAAAAGGTATTACTGACTTTAATATGAGACATTTCCATCTTGGAAAAAATAAAAAGGGGAAAACAGGGTTTTTAAACAAATAACTAAATAAAACTCAGTGTATTTCCTCATCGGGGTGCCCGGGGGGTTTTTTGGTACTCGAAAAAAAACGTGATGCCCTTTCTGGGGCTTTTCGCGGGGAATTTAAAACGGGAACCTGGAATACTTGGCGAAAAAGGGTAATGGGTTAAGACTGCTTCACCTTTTCATAAAGGAAACCTTTACCTTGGGGGAAAGACCGTGGTGAAATTTGGGGAACGTGGTGAACCTTGGGACGCAGCCGCCCCCCCTTGGGGAAACTGGGCCCCTGCGCCCACCCCTCGCCCCCGGGGACATAAAGGGCCCCCGCACCCCCCAATAACCCCGCGAGTCCCCCCTTTTGGCGATAACAGGGTCTTGATACTTTTTTTTCCCAAACGGCATGATGATTTTACTTCTATTCTGTATTATTATAGAAAACCATTATTTTTTTTTTTAAAGCTTTTAAATTGAGGGGGTCAAGTCATACTTTTTTTATAAAAGTCTAGCTTTACCCTATTCACCCCACCTTATAAAATATACTTCCCCCATGACGAGGGAAATGTCTTTTTCCCCCTGTAGGGGGGCGCTGACGGTATTCCCTTGATGGGTGTTTTTTGACGAGTCTCGGTTTGGTATCTGCGGCGAGTTCACACCTTGCACCATTTATACCCCCCAGTGACGCCCGCCACAACCCGCCCCCGCGCACCCACCGTTTCCCTGCTGCTGTTCATTCGGGCGTGACCGGGCCTTTTCCCTTTTCCTTAAATTTATAGGAAAAACATTTTTGGTGTATATTTTGAAAGCTTACATTTCTTTCCCTTTTTCTGCTCGGAGAAAAAAGGGGGCGTTCAATCTTTTTTCCCTTTTCTCCCTTTTTACCCCGAGGCAGGCGGAATACTGCTTTTAGACGCGTTAGGTGTCTTCGGTTGGGGCAGAAGTTGGCCCAACCCCGGTCACGCCGGCTGTTTTGTCTGGGGGGAGGGAGCACGAGCGCGGGGGCGCGCTGTGCCCCTCCCTCATAACGCTGACTAAAAAACCACAACCCATACAGTGCTGCGTTTAAATTCCCCATCAAAAGTAAAAAAACGATCCCAGAAATTTTTAAAATCGAAGGGGGAGAAGGTACGAACAAAAACTCCCCGAAAAGAGAAGAAAAAAAGTAATGTCTTCCGGAAAAAGGGGATTTGGCAGGGACCATTTTTATTTTTAGATGGTTTTTGAAAAACTTATTAGACTGTGGGGAAAAAAAGATCCTTTTTATAATCTGACGCACCCCATGATTTGTTTCACGCTAATTTTACTTTTAAAAAAAGGGTTTTTTCGTGCACTCGCGATGCACGGAAATTTTGACGCTGAAATGGGGTGTTAAAAACGGATTATTTTACAAATATTAAAACCCAAAAAATTTAAAAGATGGAAGGACCTTTTTCATGGAATATATAGTTTTAGAATGCTGTGGTTTAAGGATGGGGCCGAGGAGAAGGGAGAAGAAAATAAAATATGACACAACAAGAAAAAAAAAAGAATAAGAGGAAGGAGAAGATTTAAAAAAAATAATTTTAGATTAAAGGAGTTTTGGGGGAGGAACGGTGAAGGGGGGGATAGAGGGAGAAAAAAAAGGGATAATGAAAAAAAGTAAATCAAAGAAACGGGAAAAAATGTACAAAAACAAAAGGCATGACCTGGGTTTTAAAAAAAAATGGGGGGGTTTCAAAAAAATATAAAAAAAAAATTAAAAAACTGCAAATGGGGAAAAAATTTATATAAAAAAAACATGGCTAATTATCCCCCCAGAAGTTATAACAGGAATAAAAAAAGAAAAAAATGATGATACTACTGTAGAGCACAAGGAAGAAAAAAGGAAGGCAATAAGAAGGAAGGGAAGGGAGAAAGGTTAAGGTGGGAAGGAAAGGGAAAAAAAATATAAAAAAAATAATAAAAATTTTTTGAATAAAAAAAAGAAAAAAGAATGAAGCAGGAAACCTTGATAAAAAAAAGTTAAAGTTAAAAAGGGAAAAAATATTTACCTGTTTTTTTTTCCCCAAATAGACGAAGTGACATTTTGATGGTGTCTTAAAAATAATAGGGATGGGATAATATCCTGGTTTAAAAATAAAAATCTTAATTTAAAATCCTGGTAATAAATAATTTCCCGCAATAAAATCCTGGGAATAAAAATTTAATCCTACAATAATATCCTGGTAATAATAATAATAATCCTGGTAATAGTAATCCCTTTGCACCCATAAATTTCACCCACACCAAAAAAATAAAAAAAATTAAAAACATGTAGTGACGTAGCCATTGAGCCCGGGTGAAAATGATCGCTCCACTCCTGTCCCCCTTTGTTTCACTCCAAGGTTCGGAAATGTCTAAATTTTTAGTATTAATATCTCTTTGGGGTAAAAATTTTGGGACCCTAAAATTTTTACCAGTCCCTCCCTTCCCCCCTTAGGCTAAGGGGCCCCAGGATGGCCCTCCGGAAAAAAAGGAAAATCACAAAAAAAGGTACGGAAAAAACGGCACAGAAAAAATGTCACAACGTTTTGGGGGGGTAGGGAAAAAATTTTCCCAAAAGGGAAGGGGATCTTTCCTGTCGATTACTACTAAAAAATTTTTTAGATTAGGTAAACAAATACGAAAGTGGGAAAAAACTTTACATTTGAATAAATTTTTTTTAATTTGCTATTTATTCCTAGCCTGAAGGGAAAATGCCCTTTTTTTTTCCCGTGGGCCCTTTTTTCCCGTGCCATTTTTTCTTGTGCCCTAATTCCTTCCCCTTCCTTCCTACATTCCGGGAGGTACCCTCCCCCCCCCATGCTTTTCTTGAGGGTGTGTTAAATTGCAAAGGTCAATAACTCCATGGTTTCCTCTATCGTGAATAAAGTCTCTCTATTTTGGGGGTTTGGGGCCCCCCGGCAAAAACCCCCTTTTTTTTGGGCAAAATTTCCCTTTAATTTAAAGCCCCACATTCACTGGGTTTTATTAAATTATCCGTCGGACAAACAAGGCAGCGGGGGTCTCTATTTGTTTTAAAAGGGCATTAAATTCAGAACGACGAGCGGCAGGAGTGGACTTTAAATTTTAAAAAGGGCTTTCCCCTAGCGGGTTTTTTTAAATCCCCCTTAAAGAAGAAAAAAAAGAAAAAAGAGAGAAAAAAAGGAAACCCAAACAAATTTCCCGTAGAATCCCGACGTTCCCCGCTGTTCTTTTTCTTTTATCGTTTATTCACTTTTTCCCCCCTCAAGCCACCCCACGCCCCGTCGGGGCCCCCCACTTCCCTTTTTCGAAAAAATTTTTTTTAATTCCCACTTTCAATTCTATTTTCAAAGTATTTTTCAGTATAACAAATCGAATTTCAATATAAAATTCTAACGTAGTTTTTTTCCTATGGCATTTTTTTCCCCTTTTAAAAATTTTCGGGTGTCCCCCCGTGGTGGGGGCCCCGGGGGACGGGCGTGGGTGTTTCCCAAAGCGGGAAAAATAAAAACTCAGGGTCTTCTGGGGGCAAATCTGGGTCTTGTTTTGGGTTTCACTGAAATTTATGCACGAAAACCCTTGCAACCTCCATACACAAAAAAACAGTACCCAAAACAACCCGAAAAAAATAGATTGCTGCTCATACAGTACTTTAAAAAAAAAGAAATACCAAAAAAGTCGCAAAATAATTTGGAAAAAACAACCCCCCGGAAAAAATTTTTATATAAAAATTTAAACACCAATATTTCCACCCAAGGATCTTTAATTTTTTTACATATATACATCAAAAAAAAACAAAATAGTTCTGCGTGGCATCAGTAAAGTATTATGGGGTCCAGATCTAAAAAGGGTCGCTAAAAAACTCAAATAAAACCCTTTAATATTTCCCTTTTCCCCTCGGTCAAGCAGGAGTAAGAAAACATGCATTAAATCACTGCCCGGGACCCATAAAGGCCCTACTCCCGCCCTACCCCCAAAGCCATGATGCCCAACCCACTCATGCTGCCAGGGCGGGGCGGGCCCTGGGCCCGGGAGAGGGGGGGGCGCGCACTGCAGTCGCGGAGCTATAAAAGGTGAGCTTTCGGGGGTCGAATCACACACCTCCTTGGAAAATCCTCACTACCACGCTTCCCGGTAAATTACCATCCTCTCTAGGTTAATGGAGTTTATTTCATGTATTTACTTTCCTTTTTCCCTTTATTTCCTTTTCTCACTCACTCTTGAAACTGGTCAATCTCTCAAACAAAATTCCTACGGGGTTTGTTTCTTCTGTTGTTTTCTTCTCGTGACCTCTCTTTGAACCCATGCATCCCCCTTTTTTCTTTCCCCTCTCTACGCTCCTCAATTTTCCCTTTCCTTTCTTCTCCTAGTCTTTTCCCCTCCCTCCTCAAACCCAAACCCCCGGGAAAACTTGAAGCAGAAAAATTTCCCATTCATCGTAAAAAAATCCGTCATTTACTTCATCCCCCCCCTCAACCTTCGGGGTTTTTCTGTTTTTCCTAAACTTGAGACAGAAAAAGGAAAACAGGCTTCCCGGTTGTTTTACTGCCTGGCCGAATGGTTGAAAAAAATCGGTTAAATAGTAATTACAAATTTTTTTTGTATTGGGGTTTCCCACTCTACTTTAAAGAAAAGTGATAAATAAGGGTTTCCCAAACCCCATCTATACAATTTTTCCTATACCAAAAGGAGGTAAAATTTAAAAATACAAATTGCCACAGATAGGGGTAAAACAAACGCTCATTGAAAGGGATTCGAACGCGGAATGCAAAAGCGAGCCAAAATCTTTTTCCGCTGAGGCCACCCCGACGTTTGGGGAAAAACCCACCAACC
Organism: Chionoecetes opilio; assembly: GCA_016584305.1. Lineage (NCBI taxonomy): Eukaryota > Metazoa > Arthropoda > Malacostraca > Decapoda > Majidae > Chionoecetes > Chionoecetes opilio. Next base: position 52,931 of record JACEEZ010012460.1, on the reverse strand, counting down.
ACACAGACACACACACCCCAAAACACACACACACCACACCCCCTCCCACACACACACACACACGCACATACACAACACACACCCACACACCCCACACACCCACACACCCCCCCAACCACACCACACCCCCCCCACAACACACAAAACAACCCCACACCCTTTGAATACAAAGGCCAAGCTCTACCATGGTTTCTGGGAAATTTTCCCCCGGGGCCTTCCCCCAAACCTTTTAAAGGGGGACTAATTTTCGTGGCGTTGGCGGGAAGGGAGAAAGGGGAGAAAAATGGTGTAGGGAGTGCCAGTCAGCGTCCTCAAGCACGTAAACTATCTACTTGGGAAGGGGGCTATGAGGGGCTGTTTTTACACATTTCCCGCATTGGTTAAAGGGAAAAACCAAAGCCTTTAGAAAATTGCCCAACCTAATTTTTCCCCAATTCTAAAGGCTTTGAAAACAAACTTTAAATCAGCACAACCCCGCAAAAAAAGCTATTTTAAATTTTGTTTTTTATACCGTCCATTGCTCTGTACTATTTTTTACCCTTTTTTATATTTTTTTATCGAAGATCGTCCGGACACATTATGATTAGTGAGTCACATGATTTTTAAAGGTTTCCAGTATTCTATAAGGCTGAAGATTAAATTAATAATTCGAACTAAACTACCGTAGATAACACTATAGTCCCCACTTTTTCCCCTAATGGGCGCCAGGGCCCCTAATTACGTTATAGCATCACTTTCTGATGTGTAAAGTGGGCCCCTGAATGATCCCCCGGAGTTTATTCATTGGGCTGTATAAACTACCCTGCTTTGCGTTGTTTTATGCTTTTGGGATCTGGGAAGTATATACGGTTTTTAAATTTCGCTACCCGTTTTTTTTTGGGGGGAAAGGCCCAAAGGCGGGGACACTCAGAACATAAAACCCCTATCGGGGGACCCCTTGCGTAGCTCCGTTACCAACGCGCCCTCGGGTTTTTTTTTTTGTAATTTTTCTTTATAGCCTTTAAAACACAATGAAACACAAAATGACACAGACCTCCCCTATAGCCCCCTTCTAACTTTTTCTGAAAACCCTGGAAAATGGAAATGTAGTTTAATGCCACCCCACCCCTGTAATTAAAAAAAAAAGTTGTCCCCGGCGACTTTAGTGTTATCTAAAGGTAGGGATTCCCGGGTTTTTATTGTCCGGTCCCCCATGGAAAAAAAACAAAGATCAGGTGCACAAAAAGTTGCTCCCCACAAACTTTACATTTCCCGCCCCCGGATGTGGAGGGATAAAATTTGTAGTGTATATAGGTATATGGGATTTTTATGTATTTTTGACGCTTCCCGTGGCTTCTCTCTCTTCCCGTGTGCCGTGAAAAGGTCAGCGCGTCTCATTCATACATGTTTATATTGGAAGATTATGTTTCCATTTCTTTTTTGCTTGTTCCGATGGACGGCTTGATCACATTCTCAACTCTGGTGAGAAAGTGTTTTGCCGTGAAATGTCGCTATGCTTCCTGAAGCTGCTCATGGCACACACGACTCGCCATGTGGAGGGCACGTCCCGTCACCCCTCCTGCTGGTGCATGGTGGCTGCACCAACACCACCACTGACATCACCAACATCAAAATCCCCACTAACTTTTTCAACCTCAATTTTTTTTAAGCTTTCCCCTAAACCCTGTATAAACGTAAATGTTTTATGCTCAAAAACTGAAGATTCCCGCCTTTCTCCCCCCCCCCCCAGATGGTGTCCTCGGGCGCGAGCATGACGGCGGCGGTGGTGGCGGCCCTGGTGGTGGCGGTGGCAGCGGAGCCGCACTTCTTCAAGGGCAAGGGCGCGAGGCGGTGCCACCCTAAATTCGTCCCTTACTACAACACCGTCTACGACAAAGTAGGTCACGGGACTCTTGATTGCCTCTCGAATGGTGGGTCCTGTAAATACGCCTCACGAACACTTGCCGGGGTTAAAAAAATTTATTCCCAAATATTATATAAAAGTGTAAAAAATAAAAAACAATAAATGAATTTGATGAAAAAGAAAAAATTAATGAACAAAAAAAATTAAACAAAAACTTGATGGGTTAAATATTCAGTAATGGCAAACAAAAACCAGCAAACTTTATGCAGTTCCCATTCAAAACAGGGCTTCTTTTTGAGTCTGGGCTTTTTCCTTTTTGACCCCAAAAATCTCAGAAAAAGGTTTAGTTCTTTTTGTAGGACCGCATGTATGTAAAATTTTTCCCTGTTTAAATTTAAACTTTAAAATTCAAGCTTTTTACAGCGTTTCATGGAAAGGAAATGACGTAGTTTTTTGATCATGTAAAAATGTGAAACAATGATCTGTAAAGTTATATAGGGGACAAAAAGTCTCTTAAAGTTATATTTATACGACTAACCCCAAACCCAAAAAACCAAAACCCCCCCCCCTCCCTTCCCCTTTCCCCTTCCCCTTCCCCTTTTCCCTTTCCTTTCCCTTCCCTTTTCCCTTTCCCCTTTCCTTTTTCCCTTCCCCTTCCCTTCCCCTTTCTTCCCTTTCCCTTTTTTCCCCTCCCCACCCTGCCCTTTTTTCGTCCCCTTTTCCCCCCCCTCCTTCCCCCCCTCCATCCCTCCCTTCCTTTCCCCTTTCCCCTTCCCCCTTCCCCTTTCCCCCCCCCTTCCCCCCTTTCCTTTTCCCCCCCTTCCCTTCCCTTTTTTCCTTCCCCGCTTCCCCCCTTCCCCCCCCCCCCCTTCCCCTTCCCCAAACCCTTCCCCTTTCCCCTTTCCCCTTTCCCCCTTTTCCCTTCCCTTTCCTTTCCCCCCCCCCCTCCAATCCCCGCTCTTTCCCTTTCCCTTTTCCCCTTCCTTCCTGCCTTCCTCCCTCCTTCCTTCCCCCCCCTCTCCCCCCCATCTCTGCAGGGACCGGGTTCCCCCCCACAGTGTATGACAAACCCGATATACAAACAACCCTCTACCACACCGTGTACAAAAAACCCCTACAAGACGCACCCCCACCACCCGGGGTTTCGTCCCTCGTAGTCACCCAGGGCCCTGCCCAAACGCAGAGGTCCATTCCTTTCCCAAGTACAAGACGCGCACAAGACGGGGTACGTGCCGGGAGGGACGTTACCCACCCCTTTAGGGCGTACCGGGAGTAATGTCGACCACGGGCCAAAGACGAAACATCACCGGACAAAACCAAACTGGAGACCGTGTACAGCCCCCCTCGTGGTGCCCCCAAATTTCGTGGCGACGAAGGTTGCAGTACAAGAAATCACTCGAGACGGTGTTCCAAACCGGGGGGGGGCACCACACCGGGGACGGAAAACCCCCCGCACCTACAACGTGTGCAACAAGGACTCTTATGACTACTACTGAAGGAGGCGAAAGGCGGTGAGGAGGGAAACAGGCAAGGGGAAAGGGGGGAACACCCAGCTGCACCCCTGAAACCAATAAACCCTTACCAAAACTCTTACCCATACACCTTAAACCCTTCAACCCTCCCCCCACACCCTACACCCCCTTTCACCCTTTCCCTACCCTTTCAAACATAACCCCTTTCCCGGTTTTCCTTAAACCTCACTTTTGGGGTTGGTTGTTTTTCTGTCGCTTGTTCCCCGTTGTTGATAGACGTGTGTTTGTCATGAGTAATAAAATGTTACGAATATTTGCTTTATGCGTGGTTATCCCACCCGTAAACCCAATTGAATTTTTTCCTGTAATTGGGGGAATCCAAAAACTTAGGGCCAGAGGGCCCAAAAACTATTGGGGCCAAGGCAAAAACTATAGGGGCCAGAGGGCTACAATTATAGGGGCCAGAGGGGATCAACTATAGGAGCCAGAGGGGAACAATTAAAGAAAGGAGGCAACAAATATAAAGGGGCCCGAGGGCAACCCTTATTTAAAAAACCAGAGGCAACAACTATAGAACCAGAGGGCAACAATTAAAAGGAGGCCCGAGGGGAACAACTTTTTAGGAAACCAGAGGGCAACCAACTAAAAGGAAACCAAGGGAACAACTATAAAGGGGCCAGAGGGCCCCACTAAAGGGGCCCCAAAGGGGAAAAATTATGGAAACCCCGAGGGGAACAACTTAGGGGCCAGAGGGCAAACCCATAGGGGCCAAGGGGAAAAATATAGGAGCCAGAAAGGGGGAAAAAAAATTTAAAGAGCAGAGGGCAAAAACTATAGGAGCCAGAGAGCAACAACTATAGGAGCCAGAGGGCAACAATTATAGGAGCCAGAGGGCAACAATTATAGGACCCAGAGGGCAACAACTATAGGAGCCAGAGGGCAACAACTATAGGAGCCAGAGGGCAACAATTATAGGACCCAGAGGGCAACAACTATAGGAGCCAGAGGGCAACAACTATAGGAGCCAGAGGGCAACAATTATAGGACCCAGAGGACAACAACTATAGGAGCCAGAGGGCAACAACTATAAGAGCCAGAGGGCAACAATTATAGAACCCAGAGGGCAACAATTATAGGACCCAGAGGGCAACAATTATAGGAGCCAGAGGGCAACAATTATAGGACCCAGAGGGCTACAATTATAGGAGCCAGAGGGCAACAACTATAGGAGCCAGAGGGCAAAAAGTATAGGACCCAGAGGACAACAACTATAGGAGCCAGAGGGCAACAATTATAGGAGCCAGAGGGCAACAACTATAGGAGCCAGAGGGCAAAAAGTATAGGACCCAGAGGACAACAACTATAGGAGCCAGAGGGCAACAATTATAGGAGCCAGAGGGAAAGGTTAATAGCTTCAATAGTAACAGTCCTAGGCAGAGAAGAGTGGGACAGGAGGCTAGAGTAGAAAGACGGGGCCCTGTGTACGGTGTTAGGGCTGTATGGGGGACAGAAAGGAAACATAAAAAATTGTAAATTTCACAAAAGTGTTCCGAACACAGTGCTGGGAGAAAAGAACACAAAGAAGATAAAGAATTCAGATCACAAGTGAAATAGCCAGGGAAGAGTTGACAAGATAGTTAACTAAGGAGGCGAAGTTGAAGAGGAAGCGATACTAAGCGTCAAAGGTCACAAGAAGAGAAGAAGAAGAAGAAGAAGAAGAAGAAGAAGCAGGAGGCAAGTAAAATAATGAATAAAAAAAAGGGCATCAGGAAAGTGAATTCAGGTCTGCTCATGTTGATGCTCACTTACTCTCTATAAGCTTATTCGGTCCACGTAATACTTGCTGACTGGCTAAACCCACTGCCTTCTCACGTGTTTGTAAGACTTCAATATTTACCCACGAAATATGCAGAGACCATATTTTGCTACATCACTCTCTTCATTCACTCACTACATCGTTAAAATTCTCAACCATCTATTCATCATTCACTCTATCATCTGTTTTATATGTTGTTATACTTTGACCTCACTTTTACTGCTCACAAGTTGCTTTTTCTCTTTCCTATATGTGATATTTATAAATTAAGCAAGATAGACGAAGAATCAAGAATCAGAGTGAAGGGATCAGGAAAAAGTGAGTGAGTGAGTGAGTGAGTGAGTGAGTGAGTGAGTGAGTGAGTGAGTGAGTGAGTGAGTGAGTGAGTGAGTGAGTGAGTGAAGGATGGAGGAAGTAAAACCTAATAAAGTAAATAAACGCTTATAGATTGAGTTGAGTTTGGTGAAAGGGAAAGGATGAGTTTTAATTACTAATTTGTGTTTTCCCTTCTAATTGTATATAACATGCAGCAGAGAGAGAGAGGAGAGAGAGAGAGAGAGAGAGAGAGAGAGAGAGAGAGAGAGAGAGAGAGAGAGAGAGAGAGAGAGAGGGAGAGAGAGAGAGAGAGAGAGAGAGAGGAGAGAGAGAGAGAGAGAGAGAGCGAGAGAGAGAGAGAGAGAGAGAGAGAGAGAGAGAGAGAGAAGAGAGAGAGAGAGAGAGAGAGAGAGAGAGAGAGAGAGAGAGAGAGAGAGAGAGAGAGAGAGAGAGAGAGAGAGAGAGAGGAGAGAGAGAGAGAGAGAGAGAGAAGAGAAGAGAGATGAGAGAGAGAGAGAGAGAGAAAGAGAGAGAGAGAGGAGATAAAGGACGAGACTAGTACAATACTGCCCCACAACACAAAATTGCTAACACACACACACACACACACACACACACACACACACACACACACACACACACACACACACACACACACACACACACACACACACACACACACACACACACACACACACACACACACACACACACACACACACACACTGATGTTGACAAGCATCTTCTTAATCTCCTCCGCCTTTCCTCTCCCCTCCCTTCTCTCTCCCAGCGCACCCGTGAAAGGAAGGAGAAAGGAAGAGTAAACAGACTGAACCAGAAAAATCACTTCATCACTTTCACATCTGTTTCTTTGCCACTTGAATATATTATAACATTAATAAGAACATAAGAACATAAGAAAATAAGGAAGCTACAAGAGGCCGTGAGACCTACACGAGGTAGTTCCTGTTACTTAATACTACCTACATCCACCTTTCATCCCATCCATGAATTTATCTAGCCTTCTTTTAAAGCTCTCTAATGACTGCAATAACTACCCGTCTACTGAGTCCATTCCAGCCATTCAACACTCTATTTGTGAGCCAGTTTTTCCCTATTTCTTTTTTTAATTTACGCTTTTCCAGCTTGAATCCGTTACTTCTTGTTCTACCCTGGTTAATAGCCGAAAGAACTTTTCCTACCTCTCCTTTATTATATCTCTTTATCCACTTAAAAACTTCTATCAGATCGCCCCTTACTCTGCGTCTCTCGAGTGTAAATTTAATTAGTACTTCATACATCCTAATGATCTATTCTTAATTAACCCTTGTGCGCCAAGATCTTTCCTTTGCTAAAAAAAAATCGTATGTTGTCGAGCCATAAAATTACGAAAAGTAACTAAATATACCAAATTAGTTAGTCGGCAAGGATACTAAACAGGTCATATCTATAAAATATCACTTATATTCACTAAAAATCGTCTAATGGTAGCGAAATTACAATGGAAATTACGCTCTGGGTCTCAAAGGGTTAAAGTTAATAAATATATGACTAGTTTTACACGAACGAATCCAAAAAAAGATAAAGAAATAAGACATAAAGTGAAAGGAAGAGAATACCCATAAAAATTACTCTCAATCTCCCATTTCTAAAGACCGAAAGAAAATTGAGAAAGAAACTAGATAGACAAAAATATCCATGACGAAGGTTTACACACACTTTCATCTTGACTTGTCACACAATATTATACGCATTCACCTCAGCCATCGAAGAGTGAAGTCAGGACGTTATTTTTTCATTATCTCTCTCTCTCTCTCTCTCTCTCTCTCTCTCTCTCTCTCTCTCTCTTCTCTCTCTCTCTCTCTCTCTCTCTCCTCTCATCTCCTCTCTCTCTCTCTCTCTCTCTCTCTCTTCTCTCTCTCGTCTCTCTCTCGTCTCTCTCTCCTCTCTCTCTCTCTCTCTCTCTCGACTCTCTCTCTCTCTCTCTCCTCTCTCTCTCTCCTCTCTCTCTCCTCTCTCCCTCTCTCTCTCTCTCTCTCTCTCTCCCTCTCTCCCTCTCTCACGCTTTATGCAACAAGAGCACCTTTCCTCCCGCAGTGCAGTGATGCGGCAGCATGGCAGTGAAAGTAGCCGCGGGGGCGTTGTATAGTGGCCGCAACTCCCTTCCTCCGTCTGTCTGTTTGGTAAGGCAGTGGGTTCCGATACCTCCGCAGATACACCGCAGAGTCCCACAGAGAGATAATGAGTAAGAGAGAACAGTTATTATTGTCATCTCTCTCCTTGCGACAAAATAACGCGCAACCTCAGCCTCCTACGTTCAGAGAGAGAGAGAGAGACGGAGAGAGAGAGAGAGAGAGAGAGAGATAGAGAGGAGAGAGAGAGAGGAGAGAGAGAGAGAGAGAGAGAGAGAGAGAGAGAGAGAGAGAGAGAGAGAGAGAGAGAGAGGAGAGAGAGAGAGAGAGAGAGGAGAGAGAGAGAGAGAGAGAGAGAGAGAGGAGAGAGAGAGAGAGAGAGAGGAGAGAGAGAGAGAGAGAGAGAGAGGAGAGAGAGAGAGAGAGAGAGAGAGAAAACATTCTTATCTCTCTCCTTTCGACAAATATAACGCGCAACCTCTAGTGTTAAGACAGGACAAAACATGACATTGTATTCTATTGCAATTTTTCGTTTTACCGTCGTGTCTCCCCTTACCGAGTAGAGAAAGAAAACGGGAGGTGTACTGTAATCATATACAATTTGGAATACAAAACAACACCTTGTGCTATATAGCCTTGACGAATTTTACAGCCTTTTGGATTACATCAAGACGTGGAAATGACAGCATTTTTTTTGTCTTTTTTTTTTTTTTTTTTACTTTATGTTGCTTTCCTTAAAGGTTTTAAACCAAAGACTACTGTAATACAGTAGTCTTTGGTTTTATAGTCAGGAGCTTCAGCTGGACTACTGAATTATCTTTAACTTTACAGGAATGTGTAGATTATTCTTAGCTTAATATACATACATGGGTTACTATTCTAATTTTATATTTCTCTTTATGTATGTATGTTAAGCTAGGAATAATCTACACATTCCTGTAGAGTTAAAGATAATGTCAGTATTCCAGCTGAAGCTCCTGACTATAAAACCAAAGACTACTGTATTACAGTAGTCTTTGGTAAACTTTAAGAAAGCAACAATAAAGTAAAAAAAAGAAGAAAAAAAATACAAAAAAATACTATCATTTCCATGTCTTTGATGTAATCCATAAGGCTGTAAATTCGTCAAGGCTATATAGCACAAGTGTGTTTTGTATTCCAAATTGTATATGATTACAGTACCCTCACGTTTTCTTTCTCACTCGGTAAGGGGGAGACACGACGGTAAAACGAAAAATTGCAATAAATACAATGTCATGTTTTGTCTGTCTTAACACTAGGTTGCGCGTTATATTTGTCGAAAGGAGTGAGATAAGAATGTTTCTCTCTCTCTCCTCTCTCTCTCTCTCTCATCTCTCTCTCTCTCTCTCTCTCTCTCTCTCTCTCTCTCTCTTCTCTCATCTCTCTCTCTC
>JACEEZ010012460.1:11441-38941 GCA_016584305.1 Chionoecetes opilio | reverse complement strand
TTATATACACTATGAAACCCGCTGATCAGGATTTCTTCTCTACCTTCCACACCAGCTCTCTCTCTCTCTCTCTCTCTCTCTCTCTCTCTCTCTCTCTCTCTCTCTCTCTCTCTCTCCTCTCTCTCTCTCTCTCTCTCTCTCTCTCTCTCTCTCTCTCTCTCTCTCTCTCTCTCTCTCTCTCTCTCTCTCTCTCTCTCTCTCTCTCTCTCTCTCTCTCTCTCTCTCTCTCTCTCTCTCTCTCTCTCTCTCTCTCTCTCTCTCTCTCTCTCTCTCTCTCTCTCTCTCTCTCTCTCTCTCTCTCTCTCTCTCTCTCTCTCTCTCTCTCTCTCTCTCTCTCTATTTTATATATATATATATATATATATATATATATATTGTTACATTACTACCTATTTCTGACCTTGCCTCTATTTTCTGATGCCTGGTTGCCTCCCTTCCCATTTTCAATTCTTCATTTACGATTCTTGACTCATCGCCTTTCGTCAAGCCTTTTGTCCAGGGCAGCGCTTGGCCATGAATATTTTCCCCTTTGCACTACACCCACTTCATTAACTAATTGGACATTTTCGTAAGTTAGATACAGGTGTACCTAACGTCTTTGTAGGGTAAATGTTAGTTACTTTTTTTTTATGTTTTTGTTATACTGTATATCTTTTTGTGTATTCGTCCCTTGTGTGAATAGATCTGTTTACTCTACTTGAAGAAACGATAAATTGAACATGTTCAATATTATTAGTTCAATGTGCAATGAGGTTGAATTTTCATTATAAAAAGTATTTTTGATGATACAGCCAATTTAAAGAATGAAATATAAGCAGTTACTCAAAATGTTAATGGGTTTTGAAGGACACTTCGTGGTATTAACAGAAGAATTCAAAACAAATATATCATGAGCTATCAAAGGCGGTTGCACACACACACACACACACACAGACACACACACACACACAGACACACACACACACACACACACACACACACACACACACACACACACACAAATATTCTTTTTGAAATCTGGAGACAAATTTTCACCACCAGATTATATATAATTATTGGGTGATACTGATGTTGATAGTTGTAGTGATGTTGACACGATCGATCATATTATTGGCCGAGTGACATCTTGGAACCTGGTGAGGTAGGAGTTGAGGTGCGACCAAGGCAGTGAACTTGGATCTAAGCAAATATAAATATGGTCATGTTGGAGATCCTAAATTTTTGTATTGCCAAGGTTCCTGTGATGGAGCGTGTGTAGTTGGGTAAAGAAAACAGTCAATCATGACTGTACTTTGCAAGATAAAGATATCTATGATAAAGCGATGGCTATGCGCGGCCGTGCTGCTGCTGCTGCTGGCGGGACACACGGCCAACCTGGGGTATAGCTACCACCGGGGGCACGCCGGCGGACACGAGGAGGGGCGGTACGGGTGGGAGCTGTTGGTGGGCGGCGCCGCGGTGTGGTCGGTGGTTCCCCTGCTGGTGCTGGGCTGCCTGGTCCCCGAGGCGGCCCCCTCCATGGGCAAGGTGTGGCTGGTGGTGCACGTCACCTGGAGCGACGATCGTGCCAGATACGCCGTGCAGGCGCTGTACAGCATCCAGGTGCGGCCGCTGCTGGACGCCCTCATGCCCGCCATGGACGCCCTCGGGTTGGCCCTGCCCGCCACCACCCTGCACACCCTGCCCTTCTGGTGGTGGTTCCTGCAGGGACTGGTCCTTGTCCTCCTGGTGAACTGCCTCACCAGACGTGCCTCTCCCCGCGAGGACGAGGACGAGGACGAGGACGAGGACGAGTGTGACGCCGAGATGACAGAGGCGGTGGTGGGATGCCCCAGGCGCGCTGAGGAGACCACTGTCAACCTGCCGGACCTGTTGCACCTCTGCTACCACACCCAACGCCCCACAGCCCTCCCCCTCCCGCCGGTGTGAGGTGTTACTTCATCACTCTGAATGACTCCAGAAAATGAAAAAAATATATAAAAAAAGAAGCTAGACTAGTAACATTATCTATTAACTGATAGGTTTTGTTTACTTATGCTGGATTACATTAATCAGAATATGTATATCAATATTTATTCATAAATGTATCGATCAAGTAACACGTATACCATTACTGTTCATGTATTTTTAGTTATTTTGCACGGATATTATATTAATGCTTATTTACCAATACCTTCATAATACACACACACACACACACACACACACACACACACACACACACACACACACACACACACACACACACACACACACACACACACACACACACACAACTTCACTCTATTTCTTTTCTTGCCGTCGAGCAATTAGCGGGAAATGCAAGGAGGAAATATCGCTACATCAACAATCCTTAGAATACTTGCACAAATTTTATGGACAATAAGTTGGATGCTGAGAAACCAAACATTGACGAGCCTTGCAGGGAAATCACGCCGAGTGACATCCACCATTGTTTCCTATTTTTTTCTTATCTTTGGGCACAGTTATGAACACTATGTCTGGTGTTTTAAACTCTTTCAGCGGTGTTTGTCCACATTGGTACAAAACAAAATATATTATCTTTGTCTGGGACATATTGAAAGGATACTGACGGTCTTCTAATGCCATCAAGAGCCGATCAGCTGGGCGAGGACTGTGAGACTGTAGGTTACCTACGTCACAACCAATCACAGCGCGCTCCACAGTCTGATATTTTGGCCTAAAAAAACTGCATATATTTTATTCATGACTCATTTTTAAGCCAAAAGAATATCAGTACATGGATGTAGCCTATATTGCGTCCAAAGCTTCATAACACTCATTCTTCTTTTTCTACTACGTTGACTTTTCATCCTCGAGGTCACTATCATCCCTTTTCTTAGCAAGACTGTCATGTTTGATAACCATAATCTCTCTTGTTATTATATTTACTTTATGGCCTTCAATTTCTTTCTGCCATCTCGATTATTGAATACCCAATGTTTCTTTTTGCTGTTCCTTTTTCCTCCATGTGTGTGTGTGCATGTACGTGTGTGTGTGTGGGGGGGGGGCTAGAAAAGACTGCCCACACTGTTATGCCAAGACTATTTTATGAAGCAGCGTATTACTATAGTGATGCTTTGAAGTGATGAAGACGTGATCTGTAAAAGTTTTCAAGAAAGGAGCAATTAGCAGGTCAGGGAGAAGACAGTTGGACTAAATACAGTAATGGAGTAATATAGAAAATTTCCCCTTCATCTAAAAATAATAGAGCACTTTCCTCCTCACACACACACACACACACACACACACACACACACACACACAACATACACACACACACACACACACACACACACACACACACACACACACACACACACACACACACACACACACACACACACACACACACACACACAAATGTAAGCGTAAAAATGTTCGCTTAAAACTTTTCTTGGAGTGTTCAATCTGTGGACAATCTCGCTTGATGCTCCAACAATATTCAGCCATCATATTTACATCCCATCTACCCTGATACCACTAGCTTCACTATAGTAATACCCTGCTTCAAAAAATAGTCTTGGCATATCAGTGTGATATGCATATTGGCATATCAGATTCCTATTCTGGTTGCCGTAGAGGTCAGACATCCCTGCTTCGTGTCCGCCAGTGTGAAACAGTGCGGTGAATTTCCTTAAGCTAAATATCTATCTCTGTGTGAAACTTAATACCAATAGTGACTGTGATAGTGACAATGCTTACGTCGGAGGACATTAAGATTATGCTGGACATGCAACAAAAAGTTTACAAAGACTTTGTAGAGTTCCGGCTGAACGACTTAATCACCCGTGTAAAGGAAGTGGAGTCACACAACGTGAAGCTTGTTCACTCTTTGGAGTTTACCCAGAAGGAAGTAGACACCTTAAAAGAAGAGAACAAGTTATTAAAGGTGGAAGTACAGACCATGAAGAAAGAAATAAGCAAGAAAAATGAAGTTGAAGACAGATTAACCAAAATGCAAGAAAGGATGGATTACCAAGATGATTACTCAAGACGAAATAATCTGCGCTTCGATGGCCTCGATGAACAACCCAACGAGACCTGGGAAGTAACTCGACAAGATTCAACGACTGCTTCGGGACAAGCTCGAGCTAGGACCAGTTGAGCTCGAAAGGGAGCATAGAGTGGGTTCCCATTCCTACACGGGATCCACGCGTCCGCGGACCATAGTAGCTCGTTTTACTAAATTCGAAGACCGACAACGGGCACTTCGTTACTCACCGAAGCTCAAGAACACGAACATCTATTTAAATGAAGACCTCTATGAAGCTTCGATGCAGGCAAGACGAGCCAAGTTACCCGAGCTCAAAAAGGCACGAGCTGAGGGTAAAATAGCTTACTTCAGCCATACTAAGCTCATAATCAAGATGAGGAGGGAGCAGCCAGCCGACATGCGGACGCCGGGTGCCCTAAGCTCGATGGTAGGTGCTGGAGCTGCTGTTGGTACCGGACGTGGTGCTGGTGGAGTAGGCACTGCTTCTGCTGTTGTCACTCGTGCTGGCAACGCTGGTGATGGTGCTACTGCTGCTGCCGATGATCCTGGTGCTGGCTGTGCTGGCGGTACAGGTGCTGCTGGTGTTGTTTCCAGTGGTGCTGGTGCTGCTGGTGTTGCTGGTACCTGTGGTGCTGGTGTTGTTGGTACCAGTGGTGCTGGTGTTGCTGGTTCCAGTGGTGCTGGTGTTGATGGTTCCAGTGGTACTGGTGTTGCTGTAGACAGTGCTGATGGCGCTAGTGCAGGGGGTGCTGTTGCTGGCGCTGCTAGTTTAGTCGCTGGCAGTGCCGGTGCTGGCCCTACTGGTGCTGGTGCTGCGCATGGTAAGGACGTAGCACCCATTACTGGAGGGTCTACCAAGGTCAAGGAATAGCAGCACGATGGTTTAAATCTAAATAGTAATAAGCGTAAAGGTAAAGAATAATGTTTTATATTACACACTCGTACACTAAATTTAATATCCATATTAAATTTCATAATGTACTTTCCTCACTTGAGTGACACTGAAGTTCTTCAACTATTGAATGATGTTGAATCCCCTTAAAACTCTTAATTTTGATGAATTCGATAAATTAACATTCTGCTCTTTAAGTAATTGTAATGATTCCCACGACTTATCAAATAGTGATCCAGATGCAAATAGTTTACACAAAGTTTTATTGCCAAATTCTGATTATTTTAGCCAACAGAAATTTGAAAATGTATTATCTAACAATACGTTGTCAATGATGGTTTTCTGTAATATAAATAGTATTCCACACAGTCTAGATAATTTCTTGCTTAACTTTGGTATTTCTTCAACACGACAAACCATAAGTATTCTGTCATTTTGTGAAACAAAATTATCCAGCAATGTAGAACACGTGTACACCATCAAAGGCTATAAACTATTAACCAATAATAGAAATCATTATGGTGGTGGGGTATATTTGGATTTTAAGAATCACTTTTCATATAATGTTTTGAATGACATAACTTTAATGCATGATTATATTGAAACGCTATTTATTGAAACTTTTTTCATCCAGAAAAACGTGATACTAGGAATTGTATATCGTAGGCCAAATTCAAGTATCCCTTTGTTTTTTTTATACTTTTGATAACATGCTTCAAGTGATTACTTCAACTAGGAAGACTTGTATCTTATTAGGTGATTTCAATATTAATCTATTGAATTATTCTGATAACCACGTCCAACAGCATATTAATCTTCTCACCAGTTATGGTTTCAATCCTTGCATTAACAAACCAACAGGAGTAAATAAAAGAAGTGCAACCATTATAGATCATATTTGGACGAATAACATCGATATTGTTTCAAAGAGTGGTATTTTGTTAACTGATGTTAGTGATCATTTTTCTCCATTTATCTCTGTCACAGGACAAACAAAACATGTAAAGGACCTCTGTTTTACTAACAGAGCATATAACACTGTAGATGACGGCCACTTGTGTGAGATTTTGAAAGCAAAGATAAGACTCAATTGATAAGACCGACAACCCTGACACTGACTTTAGTTCTATTAAAAATGTAATTTCTAAGACTGTAGAAGAATCCATTCCTTTAAAAACAGTGAAAATAAATAATAAAAGAGTAAGTAAACCATGGATTACTCCAGAAATGTTGGAACTCATAAAGGATAAACACAAGATATACAAGACAAAAAGTACTTAAGAAAACCGATAACGATGGGAACACAATACAGAGAATGCAGAAATAGACTTAACAACATGCTAAAAGAGGCTAAGCAACAGCACTACAGAGCAAAATTTGCTGCCAGTGTAGGGAATAGTAAACAGATTTAGAAAGTAATTAATGAATTAATCAAAAGCAAAGAAGATCATCCAAAAATTTAATACCTTACTGATGAAAACACCAAGGTTACTGATCCCCATGATATTAGTAATCATATTAATACCTATTTCACCAACATAGGTCATGATCTTGCAAGCAAAATTCCTCACTGTAATGTCTCTCCAATGTTTTATCTTACAGACACTTATCCAGATTTTATTCCTTCAGATACCACCCCAGAAGAGATAACAAAAAAAAACCTATCATTTAAAGATTCTTCACCCGGTTGTGATAATATCCATGTGAAAGTAATTAAGAAAGCAGTTTCAGTCTTAGCCCCTGTGTTGTCTAATAATATAAACAAATCCTTCCAAACAGGTATTTTTCCCACTGATATGAAAACGGACAAAATCATACCCATCCATAAGGGTGGTAAGAAAGATGATATCTCCAATTATCGCCCTATTTCAATACTTTCCTCTTTATCTAAAATTTACGAAAGGGCTATGTATAACAGGTTAATTGAATTTTTAAATACTAATAGCATAATAACTGATTGCCAGTTTGGCTTCAGAACTAATCTATCCCCTAAACATGCTATAACTAAACTAATTGATTTAATTCTTCAAAGTCTTGGCAAGGAAAAGTATGTTGTAAGTTTATTTTTAGACTTAAAAAAAGCATTCGATACATTAGACCACGAAATATTGCTAAAAAAATTACATCATTATGGTATAAGGGGCAAATCTAATGACTGGATAAAAAGTTACTTATGTAATAGAAAACAATATACAGTAATTGATAATGTAGATTCAAACTACTATACAATACTAACGGGAGTACCACAAGGCTCAACATTTGGTCCATTACTATTCTTGCTTTATATTAACGACATCATTAATTCATCACGGCTACTAAATTTCACGGTCTTCGCAGATGACACCAATCTAACTCCTTCTGGACCTAACTTAGACTATATAGAAAGAACACTAAATACTGAGTTGCAACAAAAATAAATACCTAATATTCGCAGGAAAGAAGATAGTTAATAGTTATGAAATAAAAATTTGTAATGACAAAATATACAGAAGTAACTCATTAAAATATCTAGATATAAATATTGATGAGCAACTAACCTGGAAAGTTCATTTGAATCACGTAACTAGTAAACTGGCAAAATTACATGGAATACTACGCATAATAAAACACGTGTTAACTACCGACACATTATTGCTCCTATACTATGCCTTGTTTTACCCTTATTTACATTACTGTAATGTTGTCTGGGGAATGGCTAATAAAACTTCAGTTAAACCTTTAGTGCTACTACAAAAAAAAGTTATTCGCACAACAGGTCACATCAGTAATCACGAGCACACTAATCCAATATTTAAAACCTATAATATTCTCAAGATTCCTGATGTTTATAAACTTGAGTGTTTAAAATGTATACATGAGCAGCTTCATAGGCACGATCTTATTCAACTAACAACATCTTTTGATATACACAACATAAACACTAGGAATAGATGCAGACTCGGACCGCTTTTCCCAACCTAGAAGCTCAGAAGAGATTTGTAGTCTACTACGGATGCATTGAATATAACGAACTTCCTGACAACATTAAAAACATTATTGATAAAAACACATTTAAAATCAATACAAAGAAACATCTAATAAAGTTATATTGAATGCAATAGTCATATATATGCTTACAAGAATAAAATATTGTATGTAACAAGTTTAAGGGGTAAGCCTAACAAGTTTTATGTTTTGTATATATGTTTAGTTATGTGTGGTGTTTGGTCATGTGTGATTTGGTATTGTGTGGTATTTGATCATATGAGTTGTTTGATGTTTGAGAAATGGTATTTAACTAGGTTAGGTCAATGGTTTTGTTATGTTTGGTGTTGGTTATGTGTGGTGTTGGTTATGTGTGGTGTTGGTTATGTGTGGTGTTGGTTATGTGTGGTGTTGGTTATGTGTGGTGCTGGTTATGTGTGGTGTTGGTTATGTGTGGTGCTGGTTATGTGTGGTGTTGGTTATGTGTGGTGTTGGTTATGTGTGGTGTTGGTTGTGTGTGGTGTTGGTTATGTGTGGTGTTGGTTGTGTGTGGTGTTGGTTATGTGTGGTGTTGGTTGTGTGTGGTGTTGGTTGTGTGTGGTGTTGGTTGTGTGTGGTGTTGGTTATGTGTGGTGTTGGTTGTGTGTGGTGTTGGTTATCCGTGGTGTTGGTTGTGTGTGGTGTTGGTTGTGTGTGGCGTTGGTTGTGTGTGGTGTTGGTTGTGTGTGGTGTTGGTTGTGTGTGGTGTTGGTTGTGTGTGGTGTTGGTTGTGTGTGGTGTTGGTTATGTGTGGCGTTGGTTTGTGTGTGTTGGTTATGTGTGGTGTTGGTTGT
Source organism: Chionoecetes opilio (assembly GCA_016584305.1). NCBI lineage: Eukaryota > Metazoa > Arthropoda > Malacostraca > Decapoda > Majidae > Chionoecetes > Chionoecetes opilio. The sequence goes on along the minus strand of JACEEZ010012460.1, from coordinate 30,234 downwards.
GTGTGGTGTGGTTGTTGGGTTGGTTGTGTGTGGTGTTGGTTGTGTGTTGGTTGTGTGTGGTGTTGGTTATGTGTGGTGTTGGTTGTGTGTGGTGTTGGTTTGTGTGGTGTTGGTTGTGTGTGGTGTTGGTTGTGTGGTGGGTTGGTTGTGTGTGGTGTTGGTTGTGTGTGGTGTTGGTTGTGTGTGGTGTTGGTTTGTGTGGTGTTGGTTATGTGTGGCGTGTTGTGTGGTGGTTGTGTGGTGTGGTTGTGTGTGTTGGTTATGTGTGGTGTTGTTGTGTGTGGTGTGGTTGTGTGGGTGTATGTGGCGTTGGTTATGTGTGGTGTTGGTTGTGTGGTGTTGGTGTGTGTGGTGTTGGTTGTGTGTGGCGTTGGTTAGTGTGGTGGTTGTGTGTGTGTTGGTTATGTGTGGTGTTGGTTGTGTGTGGTGTTGGTTTGTTGTGTGGTGTTGGTGTTGTGTGGTGGTTTGTGGTTTGTTGTGTGGTGTTGGTTATGTGTGGGTGGTTGTTTGGTAGTGGTGTTGGTTTGTGTGGTGTTGGTTTGTGTGTGGTGTTGGTTGTGTGTGGTGTTGGTTATGTGTGGTGTTGGTTATGTGTGGTGTTGGTTATGTGTGGTGTTGGTTGTGTGTGGTGTGTGTTGTGTGTGGTGTTGGTTATGTGTGGTGTTGGTTGTGTGTGGTGTTGGTTGTGTGTGGTGTTGGTTGTGTGGTGTTGGTGTGTGTGGTGTGGATTGTTGGTTGTGTGGTGTGGTGTTGGTTGTGTGTGGTGTTGGTTAGTGTGTGGGTGTGTGGTTGTATGTGTGTGGTTGTTGGTTTGTGTGTGGTGTTGGTTGTGTGTGGTTGTTGGTTGTTTGTGCGTTTGGTTATGTGTGGCGTTGGGTTGTGTGTGATGTTGGTTATGTGTGGTGTTGGTTGTGTGTGTGGTGTTGGTTTGTGTGGTGTGGTTGGTGTTGGTGTTGGTTTGTGTGGTGTTGGTTGTGTGTGGTGTTGGTTATGTGTGGTGTTGGTTTGTGTGGTGTTGGTTTGTGTGGTGTTGGTTATGTGTGGTGTTGGTTATGTGTGGTGTTGGATATGTGTGGTGTTGGTTATGTGTGGTGTTGGTTATTTGTGGTGTTGGTTGTGTGTGGTGTTGGTTGTGTGTGGTGTTGGTTATGTGTGGTGTTGGTTATGTGTGGTGTTGGTTATGTGTGGTGTTGGTTATGTGTGGTGTTGGTTATGTGTGGTGTTGGTTATGTGTGGTGTTGGTTATGTGTGGTGTTGGTTGTGTGTGGTGTTGGTTATCCGTGGTGTTGGTTATCCGTGGTGTTGGTTATCCGTGGTGTTTGGCTATGTGAGGTACCTGGTGCGCGATGTTAGGTGTTATGCAACTAATACGCACATTTATTTTATCATATAATAAAAATACTTTGACTTTATTAAATAGTTATATTCTTTTAATATATTTATTGTAGGGCAACCATGTGATTATTCACTTTTGGGGCCTGCCAAAAATGTTTACATTTAGTGGGTCCAGTCAAGCAATTCATATTGTATAATATAAACTTATATGTGATTTATGGGCAACTAGCCGCAAAGCCGCCCTCCGGGCAGACTTTTTGGCTAGCTCCTGCGGAGGGCTATTGGTGGGCCTTCGGCCGACCACCTGTGTTTGGTGGGCCAAAGGCCCACCAAACACAGACTCTCCAGATAGCCCCTTCTAGCTTTCCTGAAATCATGGATGTAGAAATGTATGTATTAACGCCAACCTATTCACATCACCCCCAACCCATTCACTCACCCATTACCCATCACCCCCCACCCATTCACTCATCCATTACCCCGCCCCCACCCATTCACTCACCCATTATCCTTCACCACACACCCATTCACTCACCCATTACCCCTCAACCCCCATCTATTCCCTCACCCATCCCCCATCAACCCCCACCCATTCACTCACCCATCACCCCACACCCATTACCCATCACCCCACCCATTACCCATCACCCTACATCAAGGTTTCCTCAATTCTCGCAACCCACTTTTTTTTCACAATTCTCGCTAATAGGCTGCTAAAAAAAAAGGAAAAAAAAAGTGATCAGATCATCTCATAAATGGGCTTAAAACCTTCCCCTGCTCGAGCCGGTTAAAAAAATGTGACATATGAGGGGACTCCGCCACAGGGGGTGGCACCTGGAGCGGACACACACACACACACACACACACACACACACACACACACACACACACACACACTTTCGCTTATATTATTATAGATCACCACACACCCATTCACTCACCCATTACCCCTCACCCCCCACCTATTCCCTCACCCATCACCCATCACCCCCCACCCATTCACTCACCCATCACCCCACACCCATTACCCATCACCCCACCCATTCACTCACCCATTACCCATCACCCTACATCAAGGTTTCCTCAATTCTCGCAGCCCACATTTTTTTCACAATTCTCGCTAATAGGCTGCTAAAATTAAAAAAAAAAAAAAAATGATCGGATCATCTCATAAATGGGCTTAAAACCTTCCCCTGCTCGAGCCGGTTCCAAAACTGTGCCATATGAGGGGATTCCGCCACAGGTGGCGGCACCTAGAGCGGACACACACACACACACACACACACACACACACTTTCGCTTATATTATTATAGATAAGCCTATTTGAATTTGAAAATTTGAATTTGAGTTTGAGGTACCACAGTAGCCTTTCTCGATCTCTCGAGAAAGCCTTTGAGCTCGCCAACTGCCCAGTGATCCTTTCGCTTCTGGTTCGCAAGGGAGTATGCGGCAGACTCCTTATATGGCTCAGGAACTTCCTCTCGGGCCGAGCAACCCGAGTTGCCTTTCAGGGGGAGACTTCTCAACTCCATCAACACGAAAACGGAACACCCCAGGGCAGCATTCTGGGCCCCTTCCTTTTTAACATATTAATGGAAGAACTCATCTCTCTCCCACTCCCACCCGGTACTAAGCTTCTCTGCTATGCGGACGACTTTGCCCTCTACTGCACTGGACCCCCCCACGCACAACGAGCCCAGAACCTGCTGACTGACATAACCGCCATGTGTAGGGAACTAAGCTTGAAGGTGAATGTGGCAAAATCCAAGGCCATGGCCTTTGGGTGTGACGCACCGCGCGCCCCGCTCTATATCCTGGACACACCACTCTCCTGGGTCAAGTCGCACCAATACCTGGGCATCTGGCTCGACAACCGTCTCAACCTCCGCACCCACGTAGCTTACCTGCAGGAGCGCGAAAACAGCAGGATCTCCGTCCTACGGGCAATCACTGGCTTAATAGGGGGCCAGTTTCCAGGTGAAGCGCACCTTTTACATTCACGCCATCCGCTCTCTCCTGGACGCTGCATGCCTTATTTCTCTCACGAACACGCTACACCAAAAACTAGAGGCCACACAAAACAGCGCCCTGAGAGTCATCATCAACGCCCCCAGATGGACAAAGGTCTGCAACCTGCAGCAGGAGTGCCAGGTAGTCCCGACTCGGCGCCGTATCGAAGAACGGACCGCCTGCCTGCTCGCCAAAATGACCCACCTGCCCTACCCCTACGCCCCTCCCGCCAAGGTTGTAACTCATCTTGCCAGGCCCCGCAACAACCTTCGGCGGCAATGTTGGCCAGCGTGCGCTGCAAAAGCAATTCTCACTATGGGAATACACGAAACCCTCCTCAGTAAGAGCGAGGACTTCCCTCACCCGAACTTCGCTACGCCACCGCCTTGGAGCCCTCCTCCAATCACCACATCACTCCACAGTCTTGAGCGCCCAAAGGCACACTGGCTCGCCACTGCCTTACGCTTGGAAATGCGACAGGTCAAGGAGGACTTGACGACCCCTGTCTCCCTCACTATCTTCACAGATGGGTCAGTAGATCCTGCCACAGGAGCAGCGGGAGCGGCTTTTGTGAGCGGACAAACCACGAAACAATGGCGTCTAACAGATGGCGCCAGCTGCCTCCAGGCTGAACTAGTCACCATTCGTGGCGCTCTTCACCACGCCCTGGAGAGTCACTCCCCTCATGTCATCATACACACACTCAAAATCCTCTATCCAGGCCCTCAGAGACACACAGCCACAGGACAACATTCACCTTCTCACCTCCACTCTTCTTCTGGCCCAGCGACTGGCTGCACGCGGCTGCAAAATCACCTTAATTTGGGTTCCCAGCCATGTAGGCCTTAATGGCAACGAAGCAGCTGACAGAGCTGCAAAATCAGCCGCTGCCCACCCCAGCCCCACTACGGCTGCTCTGCCCAGCTTCTCCCAAACTCTACTTAAAATAAAGTCTGCCTCGCACGCCTTGTCCCACCAGCAACACGAGGCCACAGTCGCCCTGTCATCACCCTCTGTCTCCTGGTACACTGCTGCAACAGCTTACCACCCACTTCTCCAAGACCCATCCATCGCCCCACACGTACGGGACCGACTACACCGTCTCCGCCTCGGCTTTCCCTGCTGTGAGGAAATCCGCCAGGGCGCTGTGGACATCACCTGTGATCACTGCTAGGTCACCTCCCCCTTTGCACTCCAACACTGCCTCCTGAAGTGCGAGGCAACCTCCCACCTCAGGGAACGCCTCCCACCTCATCCGCAGGCCGGACATCCAGGTGCCGCCGCCGCTGCTGCTGCGGTAATCAGATCTGTCCCTCTGGCCACTCTCACCTCCACCGTTCGGGAGTACCCCCCCCGAAGGTAGCTCCAACACACTGCCTTTTTTTATTGTAATGCCATAATTCCACAGGCGAGCTGCTATAGGCAAAAGCTCGCGTCAACCACAGTGTTGACAAAATGTTAACAACAACAGAGAGAGAGAGAGAGAGAGAGAGAGAGAGAGAGAGAGAGAGAGAGAGAGAGAGAGAGAGAGAGAGAGAGAGAGAGAGGAGAGAGAGAGAGAGAGAGAGGAGAGAGAGAGAGAGAGAGAGAAGAGAGAGAGAGAGAGAGAGAGATAGGGGGAGAGAGAGAGAGGAAGAGAGAGAGGAGAGGAGAGAGAGAGAGAGAGAGAGAAAGTGAAAGTGAAAGTGAAAGTGAAAGTGAAAGTGAAAGAGAATGAGAGAGTAAATGGATGAGTAAGGGATATTAATTAAATAGATTTGAATTAACACACTTCCATGTTTTCTTAGTAATTTTTTCTTCTTCAAGTATTAATGTAAAATATAGTTAAATGTTGATATTTTGTGACGAATTCTAATATGTTTTGTAAAAGATTAATATTCGTAGTCATGAAAGCATTTTATCTCATTCTCTCTCTTCCTCTTCCTCTTTCTCTCTCTCTCTCTAATTATTATTAACAAATAACTTTACTTTGCCTGAAAAGCTCAGATTCATATAGGCAAGCTGCAGCTACACAACATATTTTGTGAAAACTTTATCTTATTGTAAATTCTACAATTTTTTTTTTACATCACAAAGGAATGGCAAAGTATAGTTATTGGTAAGTTGAAGTAAAGATCTGGCATGATTACGGGCAGAAATATAAAGGGCATGAGTTTCAGGAGATGGATGCTTACGGTACCGTTTGTGAGCCACCTCTCTATCTCGGACAGCATGAGAACAAGCAGAGTTAAACCAAGGGTGACGGGCTTTAGGATTAGAGAAAGTGTGTGGAATGTACGCATCCATGCCAGAGACTATGACTTCAGTTATGCGCTCTGCACAAAGAGATGGGTCTTTGATATGGAAGCAGTAATCATTCCATGGAAAATCTGTGTAGTACTGTCTTAGGTCTTCCCACTTAGCTGAGTTGAAGTGCCAGAAGCACCTCCGCTTAGGTGGGTCCCGAGACGGCACCGGAGCGATAGGACAGGTTACAGAAATAAGATTGTGATCGCAGGAACCCAACGGAGAGAATAGTCTCACAGAGTAAGCAGAAGGGCTAGTACTAGTTAGGAAAAGATCAAGAATGTTGGGCGTGTCTCCAAAGCGGTCACGAATACGGGTAGGATATAACTGTAAGCTATGATTAAATGTTTCAAATGTTTCAAATGTTTCTCTCTCTCTATCTCTCTAAATGTCAGTATATTTTCATTTCTGCAGTGTCTAACATTTTCTTGTCCGACTTTCTCCATTTCCTGTTTTATTTTTTTCAGACAGACAGGTAGGCAGACAGACAGACGGACATTGTATTATTAATGTAGAAACACACAACACCATCTTAATACGAAGACGACGTAGACATTGAGTAAGGAGACAGAAGGTGGTCATTCTTGTGCGGAAGGTATGGGCAATTAATATAGAGGGATGGATGGGAAGGAGAGAATGAAGGATAGAGGGAGGGAAGGAAGGAGAAGGATGACTGTGTAGGTGAAGAAGGAACCTCACTGGCGCCAGAGGAGGAGGAGGAAGAGCTGAAGAGGAGGCAAAGGAGGAAAGAGTAAAAATAAAAGGAAACGAAAGAGAAACCGAAAAATAATAACATAAGAGGAGGAGGAAGAAGAAAAGGAGCAGGTGGTGGTAAAATTTAATAACATATAAACAAAACTAACCCCCCCAACTGCCCCCTCCCTTCCCTCCATCCTCGTGTGTGTGTACGTACGTGTGTGTGTATGTAGAGTGGCGTGTACCACTGTGCCAGATTGATTTACCAGCTTAGAGTTAGATAGACCAGCACTTTACAAGTGAGCCACGGGGAGCCGTACAAGGGTTGCTGTGATTGGCTGAGGGCTGGCGGGACAGGACCAATGACAGATTGGAACCTTGAGAACTTGGTTTTAGGACGCCTCGATCACCTAATACGGTCATGTTGTGGTCGGTAAGGCGGTGTTTGTGTTAGTATTGAAGGGAATCTCAACTTTATGTTGCCTCCACTTCTTCAAAAAGAGATTTTTAATACCGCAGGGTAGCATGTTCCACGAGTATTCCAGTCTGGCATAAGAGAATCTTTCTCAGATGAAGACTTTTCTTGAAGCTTTCGTAGAGACAATCACAAAGCAGAGAGGTGGCGCTGGTGGCGGTGCTGGGGCAGCCTCCCCCCTGGACGCCACCGCCAGCGGCCTGAAGGACAAGCCCTGCAGCGGCAGCGGCAGCGAGCTTGCCGCGCCTCAGGCAGCCAGGCGCGAGCTTCACGCCGCAGCCATGCGGGAGGCCGGCGACGCGGACGCCTTCAGGATGCGCTACCGGCCGCATCTGGACCCGTTCTTCCTGCAGCCCGCCGAGAGGGCGAGGTTTGTGAGGCTCAGCCAGCCCACCACAAGCCCTCAGAAAGATGATGTTGCCGACCCTGAGGAAGGTGATCAAGACGTCTTTGGGCTGCGGTACCGGCCTTTCGAGGATCACTATTTCTTGCATCGCGGGGAAAAGTTTAGGTTTCAAAGGTGGGCCGAAGTTAAGCTGCTTTGGACGCCGTTCCTGCCGAGGAGGAAGGGGAGCAGGAGGTGAAGAGGTGTCCTCGGCCTCGGTGGCGGCGGGATCGCGTGCACTTTGATGTCAGGCATTGCAGATGGCATGAGAGACGCAAGACCCGGCAGTGGGAGGACGAGCGCGGGGCCAGACACGACCTGTCCGCCAGGCGCCGACAGGACTCGTACTGGCCGGAAGGCGACGCAAGGAGAAGAGGCAAGAGACGAGCTTACGAGGAGGAGAAAGGACCCGCAGCGAAGAGATTCAAGCATAACACCCAGTGTGATCAGCAGTGTAATTTGATTAAGTGTGGTTATTTAGGTCGTATGCAATTTATAATATGCCGTATGTTGCCAGTTTGGACGTCAAGGCCTAAATTATTTACGGCCGAAACGACTAGACGGCGAGGCAGGATATCACAGCCTGGTTAGAGTGCCATGATGCTGGCTAGCCGCGGCACTAGTATGTTGCTGTTGTTTTAAGGCTGCGAGGATCATTTGGGGAACACAATGAGCCCTGGTGATGTCCTATAATGCTATCACAGGTAGTTGATCTTTCATCATGGAGCAGCGGGCCCGCGGCACTAGTCTAGTTCGTATTCAACCAAAATAAACTAACAATTGACAACTATGATGCGTTATACTCTGTCCTTCTCTTCTATTATATTTGCCAGGCTTCCTTAAACTATATTTACTTTAAGAATCAATTAAGAGAGAAAAAATTATTACTCACAGTATAATCTGATGTCTTGCTTTGCACTCTGCACGGCATATGATAATGATGATGGATACTGATATTCTCTTCTCAGTATCTCTTCTCTGCAGTATGTCTAACCGAACCAAATAACATTTGCGCCAAATGTTTATTTTACCTGCATTAGTTTTCAACTCATTACCTTGGAGCTGAAAGTTATAAGGCGTACGTTATACCAAATAAAAGTGGTAAGTACTTGGCAATATTTCGGAAAAAAATACCAAGCGTCGCAATATAAATAAATGCTTTCAAGGAACCGTTGTTTTAAGACTTATTAATATATTTTCATGATCATTAGTGTATTGGCACAGGATCAGTGTTGTATCCCAAATATTGCACAAACAGTAAATCTTTGATAAACAGAAGTAAGGATAGACCGTAAACATGATACAGTAACTAACACATTGGACACAGTCTTTTTGACGAAAGCTTTGACTAACTTACGTTTTGTGTGTTCCTCACGCACCGCTTGAGAGCCAGCTCGCCCCTTGTTCCGCTTGACGTTTCCAAACTCCTTATGGAGTTTTTCAATCTCTGCCAGGATGGTGTCCTTTCGCTGGAATGGGATCCTGGCCTTCAACCAGAGCTCAATGACAATTTTCATGACAGCGTTGGCCGCCTCCCGCACAGACTTCTTCTCGACCTCGATTCGGCATATCAACAGTCCCAGCACTTCTTCTTCCGAAGGAAGTTGAGACCCGGCAATGTTTTGCAACGGAGCAATCAAATAGCGACGGTTCACTGCTGCCATGCTTGATAGAATGATAGATTGATGAGTGATGACTCAACCTGAAAAAAAAACATTGTTAGGGGGGCGGTGAGAAGAACGAGTAATACACATTACAAATAATACACAAACACACAGATCGACGTATCACATCAAAAGAGACGATTGGACATTACAGGAGCGTTTCAAAGTTCAGCACAGGCCGATACGTCGTCGTTCTAATGTCAGCCGCCCCGAGAAACTGAGGCTAAACTTATAGGTCGATGAGGGAGGGGTAAATGTTGTTGGAATTTGAAAAAAATGTACAAGGAGAGTTTTCTCGACTATTCCAACGAATACCGGGAGTTGGAGCTTAAAATAAATTAATTCTAAAATTTACCCCTCGCGAAGGACCACCCTAATATAGTACATAAGCAAAAAAATAAATCTCTGATGGCCTATTGATGACTCAAGCATCAAATCAATTATGAATTCATCCCACAACACAGTCTGCACTACTTCACGCCATCACCACTCCAATCATGCATATCTCCCTCACTACACACCACAGTCAGGCACACATTATCACCACACACCAAGTCAGGCACACACCATCACCACACACTTAAGTCAAGCATACACCATCACCACACACCAAAGTCAAGCACACACCATCACCACACACCAAAGTCAAGCACACACCATCACCACACACCAAAGTCAAGCACACACCATCACCACACACCAAAGTCAAGCACACACCATCACCACACACCAAAGTCAAACACACACCATCACCACACACCAAAGTCAAGCACACACCATCACCACACACCAAAGTCAAGCACACACCATCACCACACACCAAAGTCAAGCACACACCATCACCACACACCAAAGTCAAGCACACACCATCACCACACACCAAAGTCAAGCACACACCATCACCACACACCAAAGTCAAACACACACAATCACCACACACCAAAGTCAAGCACACACCAAAGTCAAATACACACCATCACCACACACCAAAGTCAAGCACACACCATCACCACACACCAAAGTCAAGCACACACCATCACCACACACCAAAGTCAAGCACACACCATCACCACACACCAAAGGCTACCCTAACCCATCAAACAACTATATATTTCTTCTCAACACCACTCCCTCACAAGCGTACATACAAATACACATTTAACTTCCCTTCTACTACTCTTCCAGCACAACACGTGGCCACCCAAGGAGCCTCCACACCCAGCTCCTCACACCTAGCCGTCCACCCTGAAAAAGAGAGCCTCCAAACTAAGCGACCCTCCATCTCGTCTCTTTAACACCCTCGCTTATAACACCTGGACCATTACTATTTTTGATTTACATCAACGACTTGGATAGTGGGATTAGCAGTGATATCAGCAAGTTTGCTGATGATACTAAGTTAGGTAGGATTATTGGATCACAGTCTGACGTAAACATATTGCAGGGAGACTTAGATAAACTTAACGAGTGGGCAGTCAGATGGCAGATGGAATTTAATATTGATAAATGTAGCGTTATGAATGTTGGTAGAAAAAACCCTGGTAATAGATATACCATAAGCAATGTATCGCTGAAAAGATCAGAAGGTGAAAAAGATCTTGGAGTGAGGGTGAGCCCAGACCTCCGACCTAGGAAACAATGTATTGAGGCCAGAAATAGAGCTAATAGAGTATTAGGATTCATTACCAGAAGTGTTAAAAGTAGAAGTGCGGAAGTTATTCTAAAGCTTTATCTGGCTCTAGTCAGGCCTCACCTAGACTATGCAGTTCAGTTTTGGTCTCCATATTACAGGATGGATATAGTGTTGTTAGAAAAAGTGCAGAGAAGGATGACCAAAATGATACAAGGGATGCGTAACTTTAGTTATGAGAGGAGATTGAAGTTATTAAAATTACACTCACTCGAGAGACGCAGAGTAAGGGGCGATCTGATAGAAGTTTTTAAGTGGATAAAGGGATTTAATAAAGGAGAGGTAGGAAAAGTTCTTACGGCTTTTAACCAGGGTAGAACAAGAAGTAACGGATTCAAGCTGGAAAAGCGTAGATTTAGAAAGGAAATAGGGAAAAACTGGTTCACAAATAGGGTGGTGAATGAGTGGAATGGTCTCAGTAGACAGGTAGTTAGTGCGGAGTCATTAGGGAGCTTTAAAGGGGAGCTGGATAGGTTCATGGATGGGGATGAAAGGTGGATGTAGGTAGTGTTAGGTGACAGGAATTACCACGTGTAGGCCTCGCGGCCTCTTGTAGCTTCCTTATTTTCTTATGTTCTTATTAACGGGATTACATTTCTATCCCTCATCCACAATCACAACTGAGCAATAGTAGTCTTAATTTACACGTCCACATTCTATATGCGTAAAGAATACTAATAAATTATTACCCAATACTATTGATTAATAATGATATAATTTATCATACTGAAGAAACTCTATAGAAAATGCTTTACGGGTAACTAAGGGTAACAGTGTGTATGTGTGTGTGTGTGTGTGTGTGTGTGTGTGTGTGTGTGTGTGTGTGTGTGTGTGTTGCTCAACTTATGATACACACACACTCAGTCACACACACACACACACACACACACACACACACACACACACACACACACACTCACACTCACACACACACACACACACACACACACACACACACACACACACACATACATACACATACACATACACACACACACACACACACACATACATACACACACACACACACACACACACACACACACACACACACACACACACACACACACACACAGGCGTGTTGCCGGGTAGGATTCAACTGTCAAGCTGCAAAAATCTGCTAATTATATTAAATTAAGTTTCCATATTTGCATTCACCCGTGTGTGTGTTCAACTTCAAGTTCAAATATATTATTGCCATAAGAATACACACAAATATTAAATCCATCATTAACCTTTCGTGGAAAAGTCTGCTGAGAAAACTCTCGTTAGCAGACCCAGTTATTAAGCAAGGTAATATGTGCACATTCCAGAGCGAAGACTATTATATCATCTCTATGTAGTATTCATACAAAACATCTGTAAATATCCTTACTCATACTAACGTATACTATCTATATAAACACACACACACGTACTCATACAAACATATTATTATGTAACATATATACATACCATACATATGCAAAAACATATAAGAGCATACAGTAATATATTCATACACATAAAATAGATGAAACCCCACAGACACACACACACACACACACACACACACACACACACATACACACACACACACACACACACACACACACACACACACACACACACACACACACACACACACACTCATCCACACACAATGTACACATACACAACATAATCATTGAAATTTACTTGAATTATCTAAATATTAACAAAGTATACAAGTTGACCCTTACAATATGATATCATATGTGCAGTAAAAAAGAGCTCAGATATTATATGTATTCTTTCATTGTGCTTGTGAATGCAAAAGATACTTTTTTATTCTATACCTGAAGCTGTTAACGGTACAAACATAAATATTGTTTCTTACTAGACTAAGTAAGGAATTCCACACCTTAGGACCGAGACACAGGATAGAATTACTGTATAGTGTTGTTGTAAATGGAGGACATACTAAATTAATTTGATTTCTTCTGGTATTATGAGCATGATCTTGTAGCAGGTAAATGTTATCATTCTTTTTTATAGAATTAAATATAGTTATCAACATGAAGTATTTATGGATAAAAGGGACTTTTAATAAATTTAAAGATGAATATATCTCCTCAGTTGCATCAAATTTTTTCTTGAAGGTTAGAACGCGTAGAATTGCCTTCTGAGCCTTGAACACGCTGACTAGGAATGATGGCCAAGTGCAACCCCACATTGATATGCAATACATAATTTTTGAATAACAAAGTGTATAATATATGGTTAACATTGCTTCAGTTGTTAGTTTGTAGCGAATGCGATACAAGACACCACAAATCTTGGATATACTAATACAAACATGATAAATGTGTTGCTTCCAGTTGAAATACTCATCTATTATGCACCTAAAAATTGTGTCGACTGTACACGGTTAACAATTTCCCTACCTATACCTACAGGGTCCAAGTCATGCACTAAAGACTGTTCTGGAATAACATAAGATGAGTTTTATTGATATTGAGTCTTAACTTGTTGGCTTTAATCCAGTTGTTTACATTAGTTAATTCATGAGTTAGTTTATTGTGAAGGGATAAAAGACTTTTGTCTGTGACTATGAATCTTGTGTCATCTGCGAATAAGGTAAAAGTAGCACTATTACTTGCATTAGTTATGTCATTTACATATATCAGAAACAGGATGGGGCCTAAAATCGAACCTTGTGGAACACCTGGCTTGATGGACTTGCACTCATAATACTCGCCATTACAGAGAACAGATTGCTTGCGATCAGATAAGTAGCTCACTAATAGGTTATAAGCAGGTCCCCTCACACCAATATTCATTAGTTTAGCATGTAAAATGTTATGGTCTAATGAGTCAAATGCCTTTGATATATCTAAGAAAACACTTGCGACATAAAATGTCCTATCTAGATTAGTATACACAGTGGAGACAAAATGTAGAAGAGCAGATTATGTGGACTTATTTTTCCTAAAACCATATTGAGAGTCAGATAATAAATCATTATTTTCTAAAAAATTACAGAGCCGGTAAGCAATTGCTTTTTCAAAGATTTTACTAATTGATGGTAGAATGGAGATTAATCTGTAATTATTTATTTCATCTTTACCACCAGACTTGTGAATAGGAATTGCTTTAGCTATTTTCAACTTATCAGGGAAAATACCATGACTAAAACATAAATTGATTATGTGTGCAAGAGGAAGTGTTATATATTCAGAAGTTTCTTTTAGTACGGCTGCAGGAATATCATCATAGCCAGTTGCATTTGATTTTAAAGAATTGATGTAGGCTTTGATTTCAGACTGATTACAGGGGAATAGGTACATAGCAAAATTTGAAGAGTTATGAAGATAGTCCCTATAACTTATATCGACACTGTGAGAATAATTGTTGGCAATATTAAGAAAATGATCATTAAATGCATTAGCAGTATCGGGGGAAGAAATAAGATCTAGGTTAATAAGCATGTTATTTGACTTATTTTTCCGTCCGAGTAGCTGATTTACTGTTTTCCAGGTGCTTTTAGCATTACCCTGGTTCTCTTGAAGTTGGCTTTTGTAATATTCGTCTTTAGCAGTACGTAATAGGGAGGTTAACTTATTTCTATACAGTTTGTACTTATCCTTAAATGTCAATGGCCATTTATTAGCAAGTCGTGCAAGTCGATGCTTTTCTTTAATGCATCTAAACAAACCTGGTGTTAAATATGGGCTTCTCTCTGATCTTCTTGTGGTTCTACGACACTTAAAAGGAAAATTATGTTCAAATAATTCATTAAACTTTTCAAAAAACATATCATATGCATTGTTAGGGCAACTAGAAGCTAATATATTATCCCAAGTGACCTGCGACATATCATCAACAAAGTTACTGATATTCTCGGGGCCAAATACCCTCTTGTTTACAGTCTTCCGAGGTTGTGCCGGGCCGCTGTGTTTAAGAAATCGGGAAATGACTGGAAAATGGTCAGAGATGTCAGTACACAGCGCGCCAAAGTATTGTTCGCGACATCATAACACAGCGCTTCCATACGGGAATTCAGAAAATGTACTCTATGGCAGCCTACTGACTTCCGAGAGAGATATCTTACATATGGCAGCTTGTTTAAAGCACGGGCAGTCCATCAAGACCGTTGAGGAATGTTCAGATGCCACTTGTCAATTATAGACGAAGAATTTTAAAAAAGTATCGCCTTCCTTCCCGCGAGTAATTTGAACAGACGCGCATTGGTATAACTATCATTATTTTCATAATGAGTGGCAAGAAAGACCTAACAAAGGAGCAAATTAAAGTTATTGTATCTCTACACTACACAAGGCAGAGAGGCCAGTGGAAGGAATATCAAGGAGTGTGGATGTTACGAGGAGATGTGTGCATAAGTGGGTGGAAAGTTTCACGGTGGGTTGCACCGTCACGACAGCCGCGACACCATAACATTATAAGTGGCCAGGGCGAGGGTGTAAAACATCAGCAAGCACCCTAAATGTCATGAAACGTCAAGTGGATGCCCATCCTCAATTAAGAGCAAGAAAAATATTGCGATATGACTTTTACATCCTCGCCCTGGCCACTTATAATGTTCTGGTGTCGCGGCTGTCGCGACGGTGCAACCCACCGTGAAACTTTCCACCCACTTATGCACACATCTCCTCGTAACATCCACAATCCTTGATATTTCTTCCACTGGCCTCTCTGCCTTGTGTAGAGATACAATAACTTTAATTTGCTCCTTTGTTAGGTCTTTCTTGCCACTCATTATGAAAATAATGATAGTTATACCAATGCGCGTCTGTTCAAATTACTCGCGGGAAGGAAGGCGATACTTTTTTAAATGCTTCGTCTATAATTGACACGTGGCATCTGAACATTCCTCAACGGTCTTGATGGACTGCCCGTGCTTTAAACAAGCTGCCATATGTAAGATATCTCTCTCGGAAGTCAGTAGGCTGCCATAGAGTACATTTTCTGAATTCCCGTATGGAAGCGCTGTGTTATGATGTCGCGAACAATGCTTTGGCGCGCTGTGTATGTACTATGAAATTTTTAGAATTTGACTCAGCCTGATTAGACCAAATGTGATCTATCAGGAAAACTCTGCCGTTTGCTACTCTGGTGGGTTTGGTGGTTGCAGGCAAGAGATAAAAGGTATACATTAATGTTGTAAATTCAATAACATGTGAATTATTTTGTTTCAATAAGTTAATGTTCCAGTCACCTCACAAATATATGGCACTATAGGCCTGACTTTCAATATACTCAAAAAGCTCTTTTAATTTGTTAATAAAATTATTCTTATTACCATTAGGTGGTCGATATATAGAAGCTAGGAAATACCTATCTCTACCACACAAAAGCTCAACACACAGACATTCAAGATAAGGTTCACAAAAACTTACGTTATGCAGACTATGAGAAGTATAGGCATCAGACACATACATGACCACTCCACCTCCGTGCCTGTTACGATGCTTGGAGTGCATTGTGTAACCATTAATTTCATATAAAGTCGGGTTTCAGAAAAACCGATAACGTCATATTTAATATTGCTTAAGTTTAAAATCTGGTCTTCAAATGGTTGTAGATTTGTTGCAACACTTGCAATATTCATTGATAAGATAGTGAAAATATTCGAGTTTTTACTTGCAAACATTTGGTCATTCATTGTTGTATATACAGACTGTGGAATGTTTAAATCTCTTTCATTGTTGAAAAATGAGTCAATACCAGTATCATCATATCTATCAAACTGAAAATCTAAAGGATTGAATTTGTAGCAATTTAATTTACAAACAGAAACATCATATACATTATGCACAAACACATCATTTAATTCATTATCATCCAAGGAATGAAATGGGAATATAAAATCCATCAAATAATTAGGGATATAAGTTAAGAGTTAAGTATTACAACAGCTATGTATGTTCTTACTTTTTCTTACCGCTCCTGTTGTTGCCACCTCCGCGTGACCGGGTGGTAGCACCCCTATCTGACCCAGTGGCGTCAGTGTTGCCATCCGCGGTAGCCTCTGCTGATGTGCTAGGTATATGACCAGAGCTAGTGGGCTGTGTTCCACCCACAGAGTTATCAGTGTCCACTCCTTGCGAGTTCACCTCACGGTCCGTAACAGGGGCGTTGGCCTGCTGATTTGAAGCGCTTCTCTCCTTGTCACCTGGGTTCACTACCTGGTTCATGGGATGATCGTAGTTTTGAGCCGTTGTTGAACGGTCCGAGGGTTCGGTCTCAGTCGTTGGCTCTTCATGTTGGGTGTCAGGTGTTCTGGGTGGATGTGTCTTCTCCTTGATGATAAGCTTCGTGTTTTTAAAATAAGCAATTTTTCCTTGTTCTCTTGCACGCCGGAGTTGAAGGAGTGTGTGTGTGTGTGTGTGTGTTGTCAGTGTGTGTGTGTGTGTTTGTTGTCTGTGTGTGTGTGTGTGTGTGTTGTCTGTGTGTGTGTGTGTGTGTGTGTGTGTGTGTGTGTGTATGTGTGTGTGTGTGTGTGTGTGTGTGTGTGTGTGTGTGTAGCCATCATAAGGGACATACTTTTCCTCCCATTTTTTTCTATTTTAATCACACATCAGGTGACTACAGGTTAATTGCTATACTGTTAGGCTTTCATTACCGAGCCTGACCTGACCTACATACACCTGGCAACACCTGGAGACACACACACACACTCACGCACACACACACACACACACACACACACACACACACACACACACACACACACACACACACACTCATACATAAATATAGTCCGAAATTATCAACTCTCTCTCTCTCTCTCTCTCTCTCTCTCTCTCTCTCTCTCTCTCTCTGCTCTCCTCCTCTCTCTCTCTCTCTTCTCTCTGCTCTCTTCTCTTCTCCTCTCTCTCTCTCTCTCTCTCTCTCTCTCTCTCTCTCTCTCTCTCCCTTCATAGTTACCGTCTCGTGTATTCTTTTCAATCTCTCTCTTGACTTCCTTGCTTCGTATAGATTGGACATTCATCAATGTCGCCGCGACGTTTCTTATTCTCCTTTCTTTTTCTATATTCTCTTTCCTTACACACATACACATACATACACACACACACACACACACACACACACACACACACACACACACACACACACACACACACACACACACACACACACACACACACACACACACACACACACACACACACCACACACACACACACACACACACACACACACACACACACACACTCTTTCCCATCACTACTTCATCCTAACGCACGTTTTCCAAATTAACAGCACGAGGGGTGCAGGCAAAAGCATCAACTCTCCCACAGTATTCAGAAAGGAAGGACCAAAGACACCCCTTGACCCCGCCTGAGGGAGACACAACACCCTGCGTGCCTTCTCGCCGCGTCCCTGCAACATTCCTTGTCTTCCTTGTCTGACCTGCGTCCTTCTGTCTCTCGCAAAACGCTGTGTTGAGCCTTGGTGTGTAGTCACCCATGGTTTTGCGAGCTGGACTCGCCATCGCTAATGTTACCCTTCCGGATAAGGCTTTGACCACATTTGTCTGTGAATAATTCCCTGGAACGAGCAAGTATCGAACGCGCGACCACAGAATGACCTGACACGTGTTCTAAACCACTTGAACACTCACGCACGCACGTACTTACACACACACACACACACACACACACACACCACACACACACACACACACACACACACACACCGTGCGATAGTCAGGTTGATTGCGTGCCGGTCTCCCACTCTGTGGGTAGGCAGTTTGAATCCTCGCGCTCCAGGGGATTTTTCACTGACAAATTCAGGCGGTTAATGTCCCCCTTGAGAAGGGGGATGGGTGTGTGTGGCGTGTGAGGTCCCAGCATTGCCCAGATATCGGAAATATTGAGCTCCAACCTCGCACTGATAGTACTGCAGATAGGTGAAATATTTGGAAGAATTGTGGGTTTGGTGAAACAAGCATGAAATTTGGCAGACAATTAAAAAAAGGTGCTTGGGAAGATATTTGACTATAGGGCCATTCCAGATTCATTCCATGAGCGGAGTGCCTGCCATTTTACAAAATGGCTGCCAAAATATCTTCTCGAATGTTGTATCCGCCATAGCAATGGTGCTCTGTGCACTCTTTTATGTTTTTCCTCTACTTGCTCTTTGCACTCATGAAGTTGTTTTGGGAAAAGTGTTGTTAGTCCAGATCTTAATTTTTTTTCCTCATGAGGTGTGACTATTCGTGCTACTCCGCTTTGTGTCAATAACCTTGTAGTGCTTGGGGGCTTAG
>JACEEZ010012459.1:67500-91479 GCA_016584305.1 Chionoecetes opilio | reverse complement strand
ACCCGTAGCATTCAACTTCGGATTTTGACTTGTTTCAAGCCATTCAATTTTCAAAACTCATATTCGAACAGAAGTTTGAATTACGGGCCTTACTAACGCGAGTCTGACCTCTCCCATGCGGTGCGTGCCCCAGCTTCCCAGCGTGACCAGATATACGATAATTATCGTATAAATACGATGGTCTTGGTGAGTACAAGCAATACAATCTGTGCTGTTTTGGCATGTTTGAGTGAGTTCATATTGTGTGGAGGGGCTAGAGGTAACCATCAGATAATTTGGACTTTCGACTAATTCGACCTAGCTCTACCCCCAATTAGTTCAAATTAGAGAGGGTTTACTGTAGGAGTGAAAGGAAAAGGAAATGGGTAACAGCTGAAAGTTAAAGGAAGAACAATGAAAACTTTGAAGAGAGTTCAGTGAAATATAGTTATTAATAAAAAGCTGTACAGTACACCAGACAGACGAAGAAAAGGTGTAAACAGGTGTAAACAACAGAGGTGAGGTGAAAGATGAATAAAAAGCTATTGAAAAAAGATGGACTAAGTATATATATATATATATATAGAGTAAGGAAAACCAAGGTGAAGCTGTAGGGACATGCATGAATGTGGAAGAGTGAAATCAAATGTTACAGACGAGCTACTAACATACGGACAGGATTCTGTAGATGATTGGATCCATCTCTAAAGCAAGTCAGCTTGGAGGGAAAGGATACAATGCTGAGACTAGACCAAGAAGCTATTGTACCAAAAAAAAAAAAAAAAATGGAAGTGGACTTTCAAGGTATTAGTTATGAGGATTATTGGCGAGATAAAATTATACATTACTGAAGAAGTGCTGAATATTATGAATGACAAAACTGGTGAAGAGCAATGTAATAGTGAAAGTAGTGTGTGCAATAGCAATGTGAAAGGCAATATTGTGTGCGGAGAAAATGCTTGATTTCGGGATTTTGGCAACAAGTGTCTCCTAAACAAATGGCATGGCAACCAAGATACATCAAAATGCAGTCTCCATACATAAAATAAAAAATTTATAATACGTACATTTTCCATATTTTTATGCCTTTAATTATGACCTATGAATCAATCATTCAATAAAGCATTGTCTTTCTATTACAATTGTTAATATTTATGTCTATCCTTATTAGAATATAATACATGTGTCACAAGCCCAGTGGTGTACATGTAGAGACGGAGGTCATGACATGGCGGTAGCATCGCCTTTTAAGTCACTGAAGGCGGTACCTCTATGGGAAACCCTCAACATTGCCTTCACACTTCCTCATCTGTCACCAGCCACTGCTCATCATCTTCAGTCCATTGTCTCTGTTCAAGGCCACTCTGTTCAAGGCCACTGTGTTCAAGGCCACTCTGTTCAAGGCCACTCTGTTCAAGGCCACTCTGTTCAAGGCCACTCTGTTCAAGGCCACTGTCCAGAGCAGCCAAGGAAACGTGGGATTCAGGTAACTGATGTGTATTTGATTAGCATGTCTATGTTGTTTCTCTGGCTGTGCCCTTATTCTCACAATCATATGCCAATAACATGACGTACACTTCTGGAAGGCCTGGTGGGAAAACCCGGTCCAGGCCATGGCCTTCCTCAGGAGCGCGGGACTTTTCTTGTCTGAGGAACTTAAACAACGACAATAAAATAAATTTTAAGCAGTCAACATGACTTTTGATATGTAATGGGATGAATGGTCCATGATCAATGATGTCATGATACTACTCACCTGTAATGGGCATGAGAGAGGAAGCAAACTCCTCTAGTATCTGTCATAGAGGCCTCTAGTGTTATCTCCTCTCCAGGTTGTAAGCCATGCACACGAAGACTCACAGTCTGGTCATGAAGGCAAGACGGTGGTTCCACTACCATCGTGGCAAATTGCTGTGATAAGAGATCAAGTCTGAAAAGTTTCCTGGATAGCCAATTATGAATCATGTAACAAATTACAATCTTGGTTCAATTTCAATTTTGACATGGGGTGGTTAAATATGCAAAGACCACAATTTGTAACTACAGACAGGTTTGTTTGAAACTCTGAAACTATGTTAAATTTGAATGTCCGTAAGTAGGGCAGTAACTGTATTGTCATTATGATAAGTTCACATACAAATAAATTAATCATATTTTGTAAAAGTTGGATCCAATTGTAATACTGTTATACCATTAACATGTTTAGGATGTGCAAATTGCAAATTGTTTTCAGCATTTCTGAACTATTTGCCTTGTGGTAAAGGCCACCTACAGTGTTTGGGAAAAGCCCTTTTTTTTTATGAAAAACTATCATTATCAGGTGGGTTGAATAAAAGCAAATACAAAAACATGATATCACAATCCTAACTTACATTACACAGGTTAACAAATTTATTGTCTTAAGTTTTTGTTAGCTGATTTAGGACAATTTTGATGTACTGAATCCAAAAATCATTGATTTTGCTCAATCAGGTCAACTTTTTTATCTATTGCCACATGATGGTTTTTTTACGTTTTTGTTTACATGTACGGGTATTTTCTATATACACACAAACCTCGTTTTCCCGGACTAATAGGGGGGAGCACTGGTCCGGGAACCGCAAACGTCCGAGGCCATTACCCACCCCGGACGTTTATCCTACTCTAGTATTTACTGTCCGGCAACCGCCAATATCAACTACCCCGCCGCGGACTTTTATGTCACTTTGTTGTTGTTTTTAGGGCTGCGAGGATCCCTTGGGGAACACTTTGAGCCCTGGTGATGTCCTATGATGCTATCACAGGCCTGTAGTTGACCTGTCTTCCTCAGGAAGTACAGGTGAGGCGGATGACAGCGTGTTGCGGGAGGGGTGGAAGCCAGCCGTCGCCGATGTTCAGGGTGAGGAGTTGAGAGCGTAGCACTACACGGTGGGAGTGGAAGCGCTGACACTGCAGCAGAAAGTGTTCAATAGTCTCAGAGACTTTCTGCACCAGGGGCAGTGGGAGTCGGGGGACTAACGAAGGCGTGTGCAGGTAAACCGTGAGTGTTTCTTGTGCAAAAATGTAAACAATACGATCGCTGACCATGCTGCCACCTGGCGGGAGGCAGCAGAAAGTGTTCAATAGTCTCAGAGACGTTCCTGCACCAGGGGCAGTGGGGGTCAGGGGACTAACGGAGGCTGGTGCAGGTGAACCGTGAGTGTTTCTTGTGCCCGAAATGTAAACAATACGATCGCTGACCATGCTGCCACCTGGCAAGGAGGCAGCAGAAGTGTCACAGTGCGCGTTCTGACCAGGGCAGGGGGTCGGGGACACGGAGCCGTGAGTAACGTGGTGTTTCTTTGCCCAAATGTAAAACTCGCTGACCATGCGCACTGGCAAGAGCGCGGACACTGCTAGGTGACAGGAGATGCTGACCGCCGGACAACTTGTTGATTTAGGACTGGACCGGCAATTGTCGACTCTTGCATATCCCGGGACATCGGATTTGGTCCGGCAAACCGATATCCGGAATGAGGTCCGAAACAGGTGTGATATGATGTCCTCCGTATACAACACCGTACTTGCAGTAGATAATTCCACTAATCCAATAATTCCACCAATTCAGATAGCTCCAAGGGTGTGGTCCTAAACAATGTCACCAACTGTAAACAACATGGTAAACTTCTGCAACATTCGCGGCCTTAGATCTAACTTTCTCTCTGTTGAACATCATCTCTCCTCCTCTAAACCTCCTCATCTTTTCCTCACCGATACCCAGTGTCTGTGAGCACTGACAGCAGACCTTTTATGTCTCCTCTTACTGCCTTTATTCTCATTTTCAATCCAAAGCTGGCCGTTGCGTATATGTGCGCAATGACATCACTTGCTCTCGTGCCCACGGCCTTGAATTTTCCAAATTTTCTACCATCTGGCTTCGACTTCAATGTCACTCTCTTACTAAATTTATCTGTGCTGTATACCTCTCACCTAACTCCTCTGACTATGTAAATTCTTCGACTATTTAACATCAAAAGTGGAGAAACATATCATCTCATTTCCTTTGCTGAAATTTCCATTCTTGGGGACTTCAATGTTCACCACCAGCTTTGGCTATCATCTTCTTTCACTGACCAACCTGGTGAACAAGCCTACAACTTTTCTACCCTCCAAGACCTAGAGCAGTGGTGCAGCACCCTACCCGTATTCCTGACCGCCTTGGAGACACCCCCAAACATTCTGATCTTTTCCTAACTACTAACCCTTCTGCTTACTCTGTGAAACTATTCTCTCCGTGGGTTCCTCCGATCACAATCTTTTTTCTGTAACCTGTCCTGTCGCTCCGGTACCGCCTCGGGACCCACCTAAGGGGAGGTGCTTCTGGCACTTCAACTCAGCTAAGTGGGAAGACCAAAGGCAGTACTATTCTGATTTTCCATGGAATGATTACTGCTTCCATGTCAAAGACCATCTCTTTGGTGCAGAGCGCATAACTGAGGTCATAGTCTCTGGCATGGAGGCGTACATTCCACACACTTTCTCTAATCCCTAAAGCCCGTAAACCCTTGGTTTAACTCTGCTTGTTCTCATGCTGTCCGAGATAGAGAGGTGGCTCACAAACGGAAACCGTAAGCATCCTTTCTCCTGAAAACTCATGCCCTTTATATTTCTGTCTGTAATCATGCCAAATCTTTACTTCAACTTCCCAAAAAACTCTTTCTTTCATAGAAAATGTGAAAATCTTTCTGAATAAAATTCCTTCGTGACTTCTGTCATCTAGCTAAAACATCTCTAACAATTTTCCTTTTTCATCTATCCCTCCTATGTTTCACCCAGATGGTTTCCACAGCTGTCTCATCTACTTCTAAAGCTGGAACTCTTCGCTCAAACCTTTGCAAAAAAAATTTTCCACTCTTGTGATGAAGGGTTTGTTCCTCCTTCTCTCCACCTTTGACTATTTTTATGCCTGTCATAAGATCCTTCGGAATGATGTTTTCTTTGCCCTTTCTGGCCTAAAATCCTCGGAAGGTTACGGTCCTGACGGAAGTCCCTCCTATTGTTCTCAAAACTGTGCTTCTGTGTTGCACCCTGCCCGGTCAAACTTTCCGTCTTTGTCTATCTATTTCCACCTTTCCTTCTTACTGGAAGTTGCTCATATCCAACCTGTTCCTAAGAAGGGTGACCGTTCAATCCTTCAAAACTACCGTCCTATAGCTTTGATTTCCCTGCCTTTCTAAAGTTTTGAATCTATACTAATAAGAAGATTCTTAAGCATCTATCTGCTCAAAATCTTCTATCTGAACATCAGTACGGTTTCCGCAAAGGGCGATCTTCTAGCTTTCCTAACTGAATCTTGTCATCCTCCTTTAGGGGTTTCGGTGAAAACTTTTTCTGGTTTCCTTGACATATCAAAAGCTTTTTGATAGAGTCTGGGGACAAATCTTTAATTTCCAAACTACGCTCATTCGGTTTCTATCCTTCTCTCTGTACCTTCATTTTAAGTTTTCCTTTTAAACCGTTCTATTTCAGCTACTGTAGACGGACAGTTCTTCTCCTAAATCTATCAATAGTGGTGTTCCCCAGGGTTCTGTCCTATCACCCACTCTCTTTCTATTATTCATTAATGATCTTCTAAGTCTAACTCAAAGCCCTATCCACTCCTACGCTGATGATTCTACCCTGCATTTTTCAACGTCGTTTATTAGAGTCCAACTCAACAGGAACTAAGTGATTCACGGAGAGATGCCACCGAGTGCCTAACTTCTGATCTTTTATATTTCTGATTGGGGCAAAGCAAACCTTGTTTTGTTCAATGCCTCAAAAACCCAATTTCTTCACCCATCTATCTCGACAAAAAACCCACCAGATAACTATCCCCTCTTCTTTAATGACACCCAACTGGCTCCTTCTTCTACAATGAAAATTCTAGGACTAAACCCCTTTTCTAAAAAATCTGAACTGGAAATCTCACATCTCATCTTGCTAAAACAGCTTTTTAAAAAGTTAGGTGTCCCCGTGGCGTCTGCGTCCTTTTTTTTCTCTCTTCCAATTGCTTTCTCTCTACAGGGGCCTTATCCGCCCATGTAGGGAGTATGTCTCACATGTTTGGGGAGGATCCACTCATACAGCTCTCCCAAACAGTGTTGAGTCAAAAGCTTTTCGTCTCATCAACTCCTCTCCTCTGACTGACTGTCTTCAATCTTTAAATCACCGCCGCAATGGGTTTCTTCTCTTGCTATCCTTCTACCGTTATTTTATGCTCACTGCTCTTCTGAACTTTCTAACTGCATGCCTCCCCCCCTCCCGCGGCCTCGCGGGACAAGACTTTCTACTCATTCATCCCTATTCTGTTCATCTTCCTAAAGCAAGAGTTAATCAGTATCTTTTCTCTTTCATTCCTTTCACTGGTAAAACTCTGGAACCCTCTTCCTGTTTCTATTTTTTCCACTTTCCTATGACTTAAATCTTTTCAAGAGAAGAGTAACAAGGACACTTCCCGAACCCAAATTGGCTCACCCCACTTTTTTTTTTCTCTTACTGTCTTCTTTATAGGGAGGTGGCAACTAAGCGGGTTTTGTGTTACCCTTTTTTGTTGTGCCCTTGGCCAGCCTTTGTGATGTAAAAAAAAACAAAAAAAAAAAAACAACACTTAGCACACTATGGCTTTCTTTTTAAAAGCCTAGTTTTTTAATTTCTACTCACTCGTGTAGCCATACAGGCCATGCTGCACCCACTCCCACAAGCTGAAAAATCAGTCAGGTGTGGGAGGACTGCCAACAACTCGCCTTTAAGGAATAACATTCTTGATTCCATTCTGAAAAAAAAATATATATTTAACAATTTGTTCTGCAAACTACTGTGTGTACTCTCTGCCCAATATTCCCATTCGACTATATGTACTGTATAAAAAATCTAAAATTGTAACAGTTACTGTATACCTCAATTCTCTTTGTATTGATTTTCATTGCTGATTTTATAGCGGCCTATGAAGATTCAATTAAGTTAATTTGAAATACAATTGTAAAAGATTCCTACCTTGCCATAGCCACACATACGTACTCCCATAGCAAATCTTCTCTCCATAAGAGCAGGGACAAACCTTGTTGCTTTCATGCCCATGATTCATGCTGAACTGCGCTTAACTGGACATTAGCTTACGGATCTCCCTGCTTTCAAGTCATCAACCCAGCTGAACATTTAAATTGCCCCTCCAAAATGTTAAAAACCTGTCAAATTTACAAAACATCAAACCATACATCTGAATATCATAGACTCACACATTCCTTAGTACATACCAGAACTTTAACATATTGCAAGTTGACATGCTGGACCATTTTTGCTGGTCACAGTGGCGGAATAGTTGGGGGAGCAGGGGGTCACCTGCCTCAGATTAAGGGTGGCTGGTGCATCCCCCCTCCTGTTTCAGGGGCGGTGCCCCCTCGTTTCAGGGGCGGGACCCCCCCCAGGTTTTTACACCCATTAGTTTCTGCTAGCCAGCTGGTGGCCTGCCTCATAAATAGGGAAAAATAAACGATACATTGACCCTTCAAATACTGTTGTGGCCTCCCGTATTTACAGTATGATCACATTGCGTACTGTATGAGCCCCTTCAGAAAAGGGTAACATCCTATCCCCCAGTCTGCAAATTCATGGTGAGGTTAGGCGATCAAAATCGACCGGATCAATCAGACTTGATAATTATTGCTAGGTTAGGTTAGGTTTAGGTTGGTTAAGTTAGATTCAGGTTATGTTAGGCTTAGGGCAGGTTTGGGATAGGTTTTTGTTCAAGTTATTTAGGTTAAAAAAACGAATTTGATGGTGCGCTATTGCCCGGGTGATAGGCGCTGCCAACTCCTGTTGAATATTTACCCTGGTATTTACTAAACCTGAATGTATAAATAGGGGTAAAAAGCTGAACCGCTGGGTTAAGATTAGTTTTATCGACCCTGCCTTGTCTCGCTTACTACCTTATGAAGGACTAAGCTTTTGTCATACACATCTTCCATTAACCTTCAAACCTCTTGGCAAGCTGTTACTTTGGTCAAATTCACGGATAAAAATGATCTAATAAGAATAAATAGGTGCAACTCCGCCGCCACCATATAGCGCTGTCTAGACCACGGGACGGGCGTCTCTCCCAGCCCTCCTTAAGGCGGCGTCACACTAGCCATTTTTTCGTCTAGTTTTTTCAGCAACTTTCTACAAACTAACAATTTCTGACTGCAAAGCCGTCACACACACAGAATCGTTCGCCTGCATCACCAGTCAGCTGTTCGACTGTAAACAAACATGGTTCTTTGTGGTTTGTGGTTTAACCACTTTGTGGTTAAGATTAGGTTATGCTTCATTAAAACCTATAAGGTTAGGTTATGTTTCATTACAACCGATAAGGTTAGGTTAGGTTTCATTAAAATCTGGTTAGGTTAGGTTTCATTAAAACCTATAAGGTAGGGTTAGGTTTATTTTTTTTATTTTTTCTTTGCACAAAAAAAAAACTATCTCCATTACAACACGCACTATTGCAGGCCAAGAACAAATAGTCTTTGTCTCTGAAAACGACCGCGAAACTCTCGTCCATTATTACCGACGCTTATAATTACGTGCCTTGTAATGCATTAAGTTGTAGTAGAACAATTTCTTTCATGACATCGTAAAAAAAGTAAGCTGAAAGGCTTGTGGAGCCCGCCAACTTCTGCGGATTATGCACCCAAAAACAGTTACCGAAATAGGAAATTTAGGTACTTATTACTTCTATTGCCGTTTCTTTAGCTGTGCTTTCCTGTGCCTGTATGTTTGTTTTTTGTGCAATGAATTTTCTAAATTCAGATAAGTGAGGTTAAGTTTTGGTTAGGTTAGGAGGCATTCATGATTCTTAACACCACTGTGTGTCAGGGTGTGTCTGGTGAGTTCAGAATGGGGTATAAAACCTTTTCCCACACTCTAGGCATTCATGGTTCTTAACACCACTGTGTGTCAGGGTGTGTCTGGTGAGGTCACTCTTTGTAGTAAATCTTTTTCCACACTCTAAACATTCATAATTCTTAACACCACTGTGTGTCAGGGTGTGTGTGGTGAGGTGACCCATTGTAGCAAATCTTTTCCCACACTCTAAACATTCATAATTCTTAACACCACTGTGTGTCAGGCTGTGTGTGGTGAGGTGACCCATTGTAGCAAATCTTGTCCCCACACTCTAAACATTCATAATTCTTAAACACCACTGTGTGTCAGGTGTGTATGGTGAGGTCACTTTGTAGTAAATCTTTTCCCACACTCTAAACATTCATAATTCTTAACACCACTGTGTGTCAGGGGTGTGTGTGGGGAGGTCACTCTTTGTAGTAAATCTTTTCCCACACTCTAGGCATTCTTGATTCTTAACACCACTGTGTCAGGGTGTGTTCGGTGAGTTGACTCTTGTAGTCAATCTTTTCCCACACTCTAATATCATAATTCTTAACACCACTGTGTGTCAGGGTGTGTCTGGTGAGTTCAGAACGGGTATAAAACCTTTACCCACACAGTAGGCATTCATGGTTTCTTAACACCACTGTGTGTCAGGGTGTGTCTGGTGAGGTCACTCTTGTAGTAAATCTTTTCATACACTCTAACATTCATAATTCTTAACACCACTGTGGTCAGGGTGTGTGTGGTGAGGTGACCCATTGTAGTAAATCTTTTCCCACTCTAAACATTCATAATTCTTAACACCACTGTGTGTCAGGGTGTGTGGGGTGAGGTCACTCTTTGTAGTAAATCTTTTCCCACACTCTAAACATTCATAATTCTTAACACCACTGTGTGTCAGGGGGTGTGAGGTGAGGTCACTCTTTGTAGTAAATCTTTTCCCACACTCTAGGCATTCATGATTCTTAACACCACTGTGTGTCAGGTGTGTTTGGTGAGCTGACTCTTTCTAGCAAATCTTGTCCCACACTCTAAACATTCATAATTCTTAACACCACTGTGTCAGGGTGTGTTCGGTGAGTTGACTCTTTGCACTAAATCTTTTCAATCGAGTCATGCGAGAGACTGTTGGCTGTTATATAGAACCGGCTTTTAAATGTATCTACATGTACAATAGTCACTTGAATATTTTAATACTTTTAAACGTATTGAATTATAATTGCAAAAACTTACTGATTTATATCGAATATCTTTAAAGTAATCACTATGAATTTGATTTGACTAAGAAAGTTGACTTCAACTTTCCATATCAAGACAATCACGAGCGACTGACTCAGACTGACTGATTCAGACGGACTAACTAGTCAGAGCGAGAAAAAACCAACGGAGATCGACTAACTAGACGGAAAAAGTGCTAGTTGTGACGCCGCCTTTACGGACAGCAGCTTGGCTAGGTTAGGTTAAGGTTAGGCTTAGTTAGCCTTATTTTAAACTAAAGTTAAAGTGTAGTTATGTGAAGGAGGGCTTGCACCGCGGTCTCTGATTGTGCTGATGGCGACGGTGGAGACTGTTGCACCTATTAATTCTTATTAGATAATTTTTGTCCGTGATTTTGACCAAAGTAACAAACTTTCGGTAAATTTTACGATGGGACCAAACTTCCCTACACAATAGGGAGCATGGTTTTTGTTTACCTTATTGTATTCTAAGAGACATTTTATCCTTAAGCTTTCCGTCGCAAATCAATAGTTTCGGAGATATAGAACATTTTAGGTGGGAGGAGGAATAAGTTTCCTTGTTTACAAAATGCCTCCCTCTTCCTCTTCTTGTGACCTGCATCGGTTACCTAACCTAACCTGAACCTAACCTGAACCTTACCTAACCTAACCTGAACCTAACCTAACCTTTAACCTCCTAACTGGGTCCAATAATAAAGTTTAATAAAATACCAAACCCCGAGATTAACCTCCTAGCCACGGGTGCGCACGGAAAACTTACTCCGAAACAAAAGCGATGCAGGTCACAAGAGGAAGAGGGAGGCATTTTGTAAACAAGGAAACTTATTCCTCCTCCCACCTGAAATGTTCTATATCTCCGAAACTATTGATTTGCGACGGAAAGCTCAGATAAAATGTCTCTTAGAATACAATAAGGCAAACAAAAACCATGCTCCCAATTGTGTAGGGAAGTTTGGTCCCATCGTAAAATAATACCCAACTTTCCAAGAAGTTTGAAGGTTAGTAGAAGACGTGCATTACTAAAAGATTAGTCCTCATAAGGTTGTAATCGAGATATGGCAGGGCGATAAAACGAATCTTAACCAAAGGAGACTATATATGTATATATATTGGGTAGACTGTACGCGAGAAAATGGGTTAATCCTGTGACTCCCGTTACAAGAGAAATATCAACATCAAGAACTGGAACTGTGCCGAAATAGGGACCAGCTGACGTGAAAAATGGAACACTCGCCGACCGCGACGAAATTCGATGGGCGAGAGTTCGGCACTCGTGAGGGAGTGTGGTCCCTTCACTTACAGCTGATTTTCAACGTGGTACTGCTTTGCCACATATGTTTTTTTCATGCACACACGGTCCACTGTTACCACGCGGGCGAGTAGCCTCCCCCTCTCTCTCTCTCTCCTTCCTTTCCCCTTCTCTCTCCTCTCCTCTCTCTCTCTCTCTCTCTTCTCTCTCTCTCTCTCTCTCTCTCTCTCTTCTTTCTTTCTTTCTCATCTACTATTCTTCTCCCTCCTCTTCCTTCTCCCTCTTCATCCTCCACACGATGAAAATATTCACGATAATATCACATGCTGGCTATGATGTGTATATATGTAGGTTATATTTATGTGTATACTAGCCGCAAAGCCACCCTCCGGGCGGACTTTTTGGCTAGCTCCTGCGGAGGGCTATTGGTGGGCCTTCGGCCCACCACCTGTGTTTGGTGGGCCTGTGGCCCACCAAGCACAGACTCTCCAGATAGCCCCTTCTAACTTTCCTGAAATCATGGATGTAGAAATGTATGAATTAATGCCTTACCCATCACCACACACCCATTCACTCACCAATTACCCATCACCACACACCCATTCACTCACCATTACCCATCACCACACCCATTCACTCACCATTCCATCACCCCCACCCATTCACTCACCCTTACCATCACCCCCACCCATTCACTCACCCATTACCCATCACCCCCCACCCATTCACTCACCCATTACCCATCACCACACACCCATTCACTCACCCATTACCCATCACCCCCCACCCATTACCCACACCACACACCCATTCACTCCCCCATTACCCATCACCACACACCCATTCACTCACCATTACCCATCACCCCCCACCTATTCCCTCACCCATCACCCCACACCCATCACCCCACCCATTCACTCACCCATTACCCATCACCCTACATTAAGGTTTCCTCAATTCTCGCAAACCATTTTTTTCACAATTCTCGCTAATAGGCTGCTAAAAAAAAAAAAAAAAAAAAGTGATCGGATCATCTCATAAGTGGGCTTAAACCTTCCCCTGCTCGACCCGGTTCCAAAACTGTGCCATATGATGGGATTCCGCCACGGGGGGCGGAACCTATACCACACACACACACACACAGACAGACAGACACACACACTTTCGCTTATATTATTATAGATATACATACACACACACACACACACACTCACACACCCCATACATACACACACACCCATACATACACCACACACACATACATACACACACACACACACACTCACACATACACATACATACACATACAAACACATACATACACACACACCTTAGTGTAAGGGTTAGCACGCTCGGCTCACAACCGAGAAGTCCCGGGTTCGATCCCCGGGCGGAGCGAAGACAGACGGGCGGTCTTCTTAAAACCCGAGCCCCTATCCACCCAGCAGTGAATGGGCACCGGGTGTTAGCCGGGGTTGTGACCCGCCTCCCGGGGTGGTGGCTTCGGCCAACACTAAGAACTAAGAATGAATGATAAAAATGTTGATATGGAGACGAGGCCATACGAGCGTCGCTATGGCCCTGTAAAATACAACTAGATGAATACACACATGCACTCACTCACACACACCACACAATACCACACACAACAACACACACACACATACAAACACACACACACATACATACATACACACTCACACACACACACACATACTACATACACACACTCAGAGAGAGAGAGAGGGGGAGGGACTACTCGCCCGGCGTGGTAATAGTGGACCGTGAATGCATGAAAAATATGTGGCAACACAGACCACGTCTAAAATCAGCTGTAAATGCAGGGACCACACTCCTTCACGAGTGCCGAGAGTTCCACGTATTATTGGCAACAGGCCTGCGAGGCCACTTATGGTTAATACCAAACTATTTCCGCTACTGGGGAGCATAATGCATCACTGCTTTACCTGGCTATTAAAGCACGTGCGGTGTCGTGTAAGTCTCCACATTATTAGTTGTGTTTCCCCTCGGGCACAGAGTAGTACTACGGTCAGAGAGCGCTACGGACTAGTGCTGTGGACCACAACACTGCAAGGCGGAGGGCAATGAACTTTTGAAGAAGGAAGCTATGTGTGTAGATTCGTCCGACATGGGCTGCGTGCCGTTCAGTAGGGACACCACCCGGGCCTAGGGATGTGCACCGGTTTTCGGTATACCGAAATACCGGTATTTTAGCACCGGTATTTCCGTATTACCGGTAAAAAAAAAAAATTGGTATATCGGTATCGGTATTGATAGTGCATCGGTATACCGGTGTCGTGTGGGCAAGTGTCTGTTTATGAGGGAATGTCTGTTTACTAACAAAGGCAAAGAAAACGGGGGTTGAGGGGAATAATTACTAATATTGACTTGATCAACAAAAGCATGTCCAGGCGTACTACGACAACAAACCCGTCTTTATTTATCATTAAAGGGGGAGAGGGGGGGGCACGAAGGGGAACACTCGCCGACGTCGGCGAGAATCCCTATCGGCGACAGTTATAGGTATGGTTTGAGCATATATGATATGAGGCATTCAATTTCATACAGAAATGTCTTAACCACCCGTATATACCCCCCATCTCCTGCTCAGAGGACATTCCTGTACGAAATTGAATGCCTCTTATATCATATATGCTCAAAACCATACCTATAACTGTCGCCGATAGGAATTCTCGCCGACGTCGGCGAGTGTTCCACTTCGTCCCCCCCCCCTCCCCCTTTAATGATAAATAAAGACGGGTTTGTTGTCGTAGTACGCCTGGACATGCCTTTGTTGATCAAGTCAATATTAGTAATTATTCCCCTCAACGCCCGTTTTTTTTTGCCTTTGTTAGTAAACAGACATTCCCTCATAAACAGACACTTGCCCACACGACACCGGTATCGGTATATTATTTGGTCGTATTGGATTTCGGTATTGTGTTTTTTTCTCGCAACAGACCGGACTGCCGAGACACGTATGGTAGCGTAACGCTCATTGGCTCAGAGCCTCAGAATCTGAGGCGCGTGTTATCATTGGCCGATTAAAGCTCAGCTGACAATGCCGCTCTGACAACCTCCCTCCCTCCCTCTACCCCTGAGTCCCCCCGCAAGACCATCACAGAAAATGGATCATTACATATCACACAGGCGTCACTATACAAATCTAGCCTAGATAAAAACTTCATTATTGTTATTATTATTATTATTATTAGTCTTAGTCTACTATAATTATGGGTAATAATGGCATCATCATTTTCATTATTGTTATTATTATTATGATCCAAATTATTATTATTATTTTATTATTAATATAATTATTTCAAAGATATGTGTGTGTGTGTGACTGACTGTGTATTCATCTTCATCTAGTTGTATTTTTACAGGGCCAGAGCAACGCTCGTATGGCCCCGTCTCCATATCAACATTTTTATCATTCATCCTTAATGCTTTGTGTTGGCCGAAGCCACCACCCCGGAGAGCAGGTCACAAACCCCGGCTAACACCCGGTACCCATTCACTGCTGGGTGGACAAGGGCTCGGGTTTTAAGGAAACAACCCATCTGTTTCCGCTCCGTCCGGGGATCGAACCGAGACCACCGAGAAACAAGGCCTGGTACATCGCCCGTGACGTCACATCATAAGGATACAAAACCGAGACCACCGAGAGACAAGGCCTGGTGGATCGCCCGTGACGTCACACCATAAGGATACAACCCGCTCCACTCCCGTACAAGTTTACCTACCTAATATAATGTTTATCAGTATAAAAGATATACTGTTTATCTTCGGAAATGTTTGTTCTATAATATTATCAAATAAAAAATCGTAAACACACAAAGAAAATGTCATTATGAGACTTTCAAGAAATATGCATTAACTTAAACTCTTTCGCCATTAATATTTTGCGCGCAAACATTTTAAATAGAGAATATCAATAGAAGCGGAGTTTAATTAGCTTTCCTTTGATATATTTCGTTTAGTGATAAATGAATTAGCGGCATGCATAAATTAGCGTTAAACATTATTTTTAGGTAGGTAACTTGTACGGGGAGCGGAGGCGGGTTTGTAATCGAGACCACCGAGAGAAAAGGGCCCTGGTGGATCGCCCGTGACGTCACACCATAAGGATACCACCCGCTCCGCTCCCCGTACAAGTTTACCTACCTAATATAATGTTTATCAGTTATAAAAGATATACTGTTATCTTCGGAAATGTTTGTTCCATAATTTATCAAATAAAAAACCGTAAAACACACAAAGAAAATGCCATTATGAGACTTTCAAGAAATATGCATTAACTTAAACCTTCGCCATTTAATATTTTGCTCGCAAAACATTTTACATGGAGAATATCAATAGAAGGGGAATTTAATTAGCTTTCCATTGATATATTTTGTTTAGTGATAAATGAATTAGCGGCATGCAAAAATTTAGCTTTTAACTAAATATAAAAATCATGAAATCGGGTAATTTCCTACCTAATATATGTTTATCAGTATAAAAATATATACTGTTATCTTTGGAAATGTTTGTTCTATAATATTATCAAAAAAAACGTAAAACACATTAAAAGAAAGGGCCTTATGAGACTTTCAAGAAATATGCATGAACTTAAACTTTTCGCCATTTAATATTTTGTGAAAAAACTTTTTACATGGAGAATATCAATAGAAGCGGAATTTAATTAGCTTTCCATTGATATATTTCTTTTTCTGATAAATAAATTAGAACTATGCATAAATTAGCGTTAACAAAATTTAAATAACATCATGAAATCGGGTAATTTCCAGATTTCATGATGTTATTTATTAGTTAACGGTAATTTATGCAATGGTTCTTTTAAATTTATCAGAAAGGAAATATATCAATGGAAAGCTAATTTAAAATTTCCCCGCTTCTATTGATATTCTCCATGTAAAAAGTTTTTTCACAAAATATTAATGGCGAAAAGTTTAAAGGTTCATGCATATTTCTTGAAAGCCCTCATAATGGCATTTCTTTAGTGTGTTTTACGGTTTTTTATTTGATAATATTATAGAACAAACATTTCGAAGAAAACCCAGTATATATTTTATACTGATAAACATATATTAGGTGGGAAATTATACGATTTCATGATTTTTTATATCTATTTTAACGCTAATTTATGCATGCCGCTAATTCATTTATCACTAAACGAAATATATCAATGGAAGCTAATTAAACTCCGCTTCTATTGATATTCTCCATGTAAAATTTTTTGCGAGCAAATATTAAATGGCGAAGAGTTTAATTAATGCATATTTCTTGAAAGTCTCAAAAGGGCCCTTTTTTCTTTGTGTGTTTTACGGTTTTTATTTGATAATATTATAGAACAAACATTTCCAAAGATAACAGTATATCTTTTATGCTGATAAACATTATATTAGGTAGGTAACTTGTACGGGGAGCGGAGCGGGGTGGTATCCTTATGGTGTGACGTCACGGGCGATCCACCAGGCCTTATCATCTCGGTGGCCACGATAAAACCCCGTTTCCGCTCCCCGTACAAGTTTACCTACCCAATATAATGTTTATCAGTATAAAGATATACTGTTATCTTCGGAATGCTTGCTCTATAATATTATCAAATAAAAAACCCTAAAACACACAAAGAAAATGCCATTATGAACTTTCAAGAAATATGCATTAACTTGAACTCTTCGCCATTTAATATTTTGCTCGCAAACATTTACATGGAGAATATCAATAGAAGGGGAGCTTAATTAGCTTTCCATTGATATATTTTGTTTGGTGATAATGAATTAGCGGCATGCATAAATTAGCGTTAACTAAATATAAAAAAATCATGAAATCGGGTAAATTCCTACCTAATATATTTTTTATCAGTATAAAATATTACTTTTTATCTTCGGAAATGTTTTTTTCTATAATATTATCAAAAAAAAAATCGTAAAACACACTAAGGAATGCCATTATGAGACTTTCAAGAAATATCCCATGAACTTAAAACTTTTCGCCATTTAAAATTTTGTGAAATAATTTTTATATGGAGAATGTCAATAGAAGCGGAATTTAATTAGCTTTTCCATTGATATTTTCCTTTTCGGATAAATGAATTAGAACTATGCAAAATTAGCGTTAACTAATTAAATAACATCATGAAATCGGGTAATTTTTCCCGATTGTTTGAGGTTATTTATTTAGCTAACGCTAATTTAGGGCATGGTTCTAATTCCTTTTCCGAAAAGGAAATATAACCCATGGGAAAGCTAATTAAAGTCCGCTTCTATTGATTTCTCCATGTAAAAAGTTTTTACACAAAAATATTAAATGGCGAAAAGTTTAAGTTCATGCATATTTCTTGAAAGTCTCATAATGGCATTTCTTTTAGTGTGTTTTACGGTTTTTTATTTGAAAATTTATAAACAAACATTTCCGAAGATAACAGTATATACAGTTATATTTTATACTGATAAACATATTTAGGTAGGAAATTACCCGATTTCATGATTTTTTATATTTAGTTAACGCTAATTTATGCATGCCGCTAATTATTTATCACTTAACGAAATTATATCAATGGGAAACTAATTAATTCCCCCTTCCATTAAATATTCTCCATGTAAAATGTTTGCGAGCAAAATATTAATGACGAAGAGTTTAAGTTAATGATATTTCTTGAGTCCCCTAACGGCATTATCTTTGTTTTTTTAGGGTTTTTTTATTTGATAATTTTATAGAACACACATTTCCGAAGATAACAGTATATCTTTTATATGATACCCCTATATTAGGTGGGTTAAACTTGTACGGGGAGCGGAGCGGGTTATATCCTTATGGTGTGACATCACGGGCGATTACCAGGGCTTATCATCTCGGTGGCTATGATCGAACCCGGTTGTGAACCGAGCGTGCTTCCTTACACACACGGAGTACCCGTGTGGTTTTATTATATATATATGTGTGTGTGTGTGGTGTGTTGTGGTGTGTGTGTGTGTGTGTGTGTGTGTGTTTGTTTGTGTGTGTGTGTGTGGTGTGTTGTGTTGTGTGGTGTGTTTTGTTTTGGTGTGTGTGTGTGTGTGTGTTCACACCTTTTGATAAGACTGACTGACCCCTCGTATCTTTTACCATTCTATTTTGAAGGAAATCGCGTTTCAACGTGTCTCCGCTACGGCTCAATATAGGGCCTTTGAAATAATAAAAAAAAATAATAATTAAAAATAAATGATGAAATTATTATAATAAAAAAAACAATAATAATAATAATTAATAAAGGGTAAATGGTATTAATGATAATAATAAGTTTATAATAATAATAATAATAACTAAAGATAAAAAAATCATAACAAAATAGTGATACTATCAATAATATTGATAACAAAAATGATAATAATCAAAATGATAATAAATAATAATAATAATATTTGATAATGATCATAATTATAATTAAAGATACTGATACTACCATCATACTACCCAGATGCCCCCCACACAGTACACACAAACACACACAGACACACGGCTACTCCTATAGTATATTAGATTACTGATGCAAAAAAAGAAATGCCTACCCAAATACCCTTTTATTTTAGGGGGGTCTATGCTGTACGGTAGGGGTTAAGATTGTAAAAAAAAAAAAAAAAAATGGCCTACGCCACATAAAACTTTATGTTAGGGGGTCTATGCTGTACGGTAGGGGTTACGAATTGTAAAAAAAAAAAAAAAAAGATGGCCGACGCCAGGGCGGATTTATGGTGTGTGAGGCCCTAATATGTGGGGTACGTGGGAGTGCGGGGCCCTGAATGAAATGTGGGGTAAAATTCTAGTCCTTTCCATCCCTTATTCGTTTTTTTTTTCTCCAAGACCTTCACAGATCCCTTCAATACCTCTAAAACGCATTTATAAAGTGGGGGAGAGAAAGCCCCTTCAACGCCCCTCCCCCCTATATTAACCCCCCCCCCCTGGCCTTCCAAAATAAAATGTCTAACCTAAACCCCACACAACCTAACCAAAAAACTTCTAACGAGATATAAGGGTGGGAAAGGACAAAAATTTTACCAGGTTAGGTTAGGTTAGTACTTTTTTTTTTTTTTTTTTTAAACCTCTCCCTTACTTTATATTACGTTTTAGAGGTATCTGAAGGGATTTGTGAAGGTCTGGATAAAAAAAACCACTAATAAGGGGGGGAAAGGACTCTAGAATTTTACCAAATGTGGTTCAGATTTTTATATTAGTTTAATTGACACTTTTTTCCCCCCATATTTAAAATTATATGGGGACTAATTTGTGGTACATTATGGTACATGCAATGTAACAGTGTTTGAGCAAATAAGAAATGTCCAGCTTCAGATTTTTCATTGAAAACATATTTTTTCCTCTGGGGTGCGGGGCCTAGGCCATAGTTTAACTCGGTCCCCCCCTTAAATCCCGTCTAAAGGCCGGACCCCCAGTTAACTTTATTTTTGGGGGGTCTATGCCAAGGGTAGTAACATAGAGGATAGA
Organism: Chionoecetes opilio; assembly: GCA_016584305.1. Lineage (NCBI taxonomy): Eukaryota > Metazoa > Arthropoda > Malacostraca > Decapoda > Majidae > Chionoecetes > Chionoecetes opilio. The sequence goes on along the minus strand of JACEEZ010012459.1, from coordinate 71,640 downwards.
GGGGTGTGTGTTAAAGTTTTTGGGGGACGGACGCTGCGCCATCTTCAGGAGATGAAACGAAACACAGCAGCTTTTTAGGGTGTCTTAAGTAATTCTATTTAAGCATCCCATACCCTGCCTTTTTCGTTTATTCCCTTCCTATTACTTTATTCACCTTATGTTTTTGGGCTATATTATAATTTCATTAGAAGGTAAATAGAAGAACATAGTGATCAATTTAATTTTATTAAAGGATTCCATCAGCTAGACTTGACATCCAGTACATGCAGGACTTGCAATGTTGAATACCGAAAAATATTGGGCCGAAATCATAATCATGGACATATTACCAAAAGGCAATAATAATGGTATTGCAGAATGAGTGACCCCTTCTGTTAGAAATCACCTACACAATGCAAAACCAAAACGATACTGTAATAATTGTAAAACAGTATTAACCTGACTATACCAATAGAACAAAACAAACAAACACACACATATATATATATTTTATATATATATAATATATATATTTTAAAATAAAATATATTATAATTTTATAATATATATAAAATATAATATATATATATAATATATATTAAAATTATATATATATATATAATATATATATATTATATATATATATATATCCTCTAATTAAGGCAAAAATCAACACTACCATTTAGGTTTCCTGCACGATATTGGAAATGTAAAAAACAAGTGCCATACAGCTACTTTACACTAAATGATATCAAATTACTACAGATGCCAGGCACATAGGTGGATACTTTAACATATTTAAACAATAATGCAGATAATAATAGCACTGCATCTTTGGGGTTTTTAATGTGTGCAATGGTCACAAAATGGTGGTGTATTTCATTATGGAAGGCAAGACAGATGCAAACGTTTCATGCAAGATGAAAAAGTGAGAACAAGTGTACAAAGCTCTGCATTTCTGCCCCTGCATGCCATAATAAATAAATTTAAAGAAGAAAAAAATTGTTGGTAAGTAGGGTGTACTGGGGAGGTTAAAAGAATATATTAATAATTTGGTGGGTCTGCAAAGACAAAGGGTTTTTTTAGGCTTTAGCAAACACCTATTTTAACATAGGTGATACATAGGTATACAGGGAGAAGAGGGAATTCACAGAATGGTTAGAAAGGCCTGATAAATTATATAGCCACATATGGGAGACTGAAAGGAGAATATGATAAGATGCGAAAGTGGTTAGAGGCAAATCGAAGGGATGAATCACCTAGCAGTATAAAGAAAATGAAAGTGCTACATATACATGTTCTGAAAAAACTCCAGGGATAAGAGGAGAGGAATTAGTCTTAAAAAGAGGGATAATTTAAGAAGTTTTGGGGGGATTACAGGCAGAAATTGGCGTATGATTGATGTATATCAGAGATATAAAAAAAGAAAAAAGTTCAAAATGTGTTTAGGTTCTTCAAAGAATGAATACTAAGGTTAAGGAACAATTGGTGGGCAAAGACTACTGTATACAGTAGTCTTTGGGTTGGGCACAGAGGTGAAAATAAGGAAACAAATGGCATGCCGGTGGACAGATGAAGTCAAACAAGTTCAAGATCAAGAGGTATGTATATGTCTAAACTCAACAGAGAATGTGTCTGAGCATGTAAGGGATAGCAGAAAACAGAGCACATGCAAAAGGAGTGAAATGAGTCACAAAAAAATTGAAAGTGGGTGAGAATTTTGGAAGGAATCTGAGTGAAATTTTTAGAGAGAATGAAACGAGAAAATATTTTAGAGAGAATATTTGGAGGAAGTACAGTACAAAAAGAAAGGAACTAGATGGAATAATGGTTTAAGAGATGCTGAGAGAAAAGAGGGTGTCAAAAGGTGAAAAAATATTTTGAGGAATTAATGAGTGTTAATAATCCCCGCATGGAAGTGAATAAGAGGACACCACCAAAATGGACAGCAAGCAATGGGGTATTTGTGTTGCATGATGAGAGGACGTTGAGTAAGGAAGTGAAAAAGGGTATTTAAGGACAGCCTTACTTCCTACAGTGACATATACAAGGAGACTTGGACGTGGAAAAAAAAAAACCAGAGGTCTAAGATTCAACAGTGGAAATGGGGTTATCTGAAGAGTGGTTGACATGTGAAGAGAATGGGGTGGAAAAATATCATGTACCCCTCATTTTATTCAATATTTCACCCCAAACGTTAGAACCATGATTACTCCTGTGTGAGTTTTGTAAATTTCAGTGTCTGCAAACTCCATGGGGTAGTTTTCCAGAGACTTGTGGAGAGCAGTCAATCCCCGGGAGATGAGTGTTGTGAATTTCTTTTTGCTGAAACAATGTCCTTGGCTGTGGGGGAGGGGTTTCCCCTTGGAGCCCTGAAAGTTTCCAAATTTTTGGTTAGGAAAAATTCATGACCAATACAAAACATCTTTTTCCCTTTCTTAATTTTTCTGTAAATTCAAATCCCATATTCATTGTCATCTTTTTAATCAAGCAGAAACATATAATGCCACAGAGTATAAATTATATGCATAGTTCTAAAACAGAGGTGTTTAAACTCATGGCCTGCGGGCCAAATGGTGGCCCTTGGGATTGTCATAAGTGGCCCGCGAGAGGATGGTAAAGTTTAAACAGCCCGTGAAATTACGACAGTTATGAAAGAAAAAATAATATAATTAATGTATGATTTTGTTGTAATTTTGTGTCAGTTTATCACGTAAAATTTAAACAAAATCAAATAACGTATTCCAGTTAAGTCCATCGTGTAGGCTGTAAAAATTCAGTCCTGCAAAACCCTGTACTTACTTTGTTGGGCGCTCGAGAATTAACTAAAATAAGAATTGGCCCTCGGAATATTTTGAGTTTGACACTCCTGCTTTAAACGCTAATTTCTTGTATGCACAACACAACAACACACACACTCAAGTGAACAGTTACTATCCTTGATAACAGTTTAGCTGTGGAAATACCCACGAGTAAAATTCCATTTTGTAATGCAATCTGCACGAATATATCTCTTTGTACAAAGATAATTTATTTGTGCTTTCTCACCACGTAGCTTTCCTTAAAGTAGTCGTCCCGACCCATTTTTTTTTTTTGCCGAATTATGTTGAATGTACATTCAAAACCCTAATCCACCAAAAATAATTGATTTCCAGGCCTTATTTCCGTAAAAAACACGACTTTTGTAAAAGCGCCCCGAAAAAAAAAATCTTCCCTCCAACAGGGCTACGACTGTTATTGATGACGTCAGAACAGGGACGCCCGCAGACACTCTGTCTGGCACCTGTCGGCAAATGTTATGATGAGCGATTGTACTTCGTGTCAGACAGTGAATCTGTCGCTGTGACAGATTTAGAGTACGATGCTCAATCTGACACCGAAAGAAATGACGCTGGTCGCGTATACTATGAGGAAAACGAACCTCAGATTGTCATGGGATCCTATATGTTTGAGCCCGAGTACGAGGTGGATTAACTGGTGTCTCTTTATCTTTCTTTATCTGTCTCTCTATCTTGGCAGGAGGTATGAGATGTGCACTCGCGCGTATGTCCCCCGGTGAAATTATGAATTATTTAATCATAATTTCTACTAGTTATGGACAATTACAGTATCTTATAAGTTTTAACTACACAATCGATATTAATAAACGGCTGTTATTTACCAAATAAGCAGTACATGAAACAGCAGGGCTGTCATAAGCAATAATGTAAAGGGCTACTTGGCATTATGTCGGCGAGGAAGAGGCAAGGTGGGTAGGGATGGGTGCCGTGCGAGGCTACATCAGCTGTGTCCCTCCTTCTCCCGCCCAGATTAGCGACAGTGTTTAGTTTTGAGAGTTAAAATCATTACTTATTTAGTATCAATTTGAGATAAATAAGCTGTAGACAGTGTTGTACGCTTACGGTAATGTGGAGTATTATTCTGGATATGGGGTTCTGGATATGGGGATTATTTACGGATCGTGGTCATCTCTGAATTATGAACATTAGTTTAATTATGATTGTTACAAATTAGGGAGCATTACAGTATCTTATAACGAGACAAAGATTCATTAAATTTACTGATAAGCATTACATGAAGACAGCATAGCTGAAATTTGACACACTAATACTGTAAAATGCTACGTGGCAACGTCTACAGCTGAATGTCAGTAATCTCCCG
>JACEEZ010012459.1:25000-62500 GCA_016584305.1 Chionoecetes opilio | reverse complement strand
GCCTCAGTCGTGTAGGTACTGCCTTGGTGTTTTTGTTGTATTATTTTCGTTATTGGGCAGCACCAGTTTTTTAGACCACTAGCGGAGTCCTGTGAGCAGAATTGTTGTGGGACGGGGCGAGCCTGGCATCCCGCGGCTAGATTATGTTTTTTTCACTATATCGAAATTTTGGACGTTTTTGAGAATGAAATTTTTGTTCTGATCCCTGCCCCTCAGTGACCTTGCACTATGGTTAGGTCCTCAGGACGCTTGACCCTCATTCCCCTGAATGGTAGTTAGGTCACGTTTGCTACCCTTTTAAATGGACATCCCCGAACGAAGGAATGCTCGCCACCGTCGGAGAATGTTCCATTTTTTTACGTCGGCGAGAGTTCCCTATTAAGCGACATTTTACAAGTTTATTTATTAACATAACATAACCAAATCTATATATTTAAACAGCTTTTACCCGTGTTTGTGAATTCAGGGCCGAATACCCGGGGGTTTTTAGTATTGGGGGAGTCTGGGGTTTTGACATTTTTACGTAACCAATGTCCATGTATTGTATTGAAGTGTAGTTTTAAATTATTTTGGGACAAGCGAAAAACTTGTCCAATAACGAAATACCTTATTCTTTTAATTTGCACCTATTACAAGGGGAAAGTCGCCAAAAACTTTATTGGGCAAGACTTCTCGGTTGGTGTTTCAGTTTAATGACGATAACTGGGGCGGCCCACTACCGCCATTACCGCATGCGTTTTCTATATTATTTTTTGTTTAGTATACTGTACAGTATTAATGCACTTCCCGCGTAACCTTTAAAACTTATGGTATTATTCTAGTGTTTGCCCATACTACCCCCTCCCCCAAAACAAGTTTGGGGGACCGGGGGGAATTTAGGATATATGGCTGGGGTACAAAATATGCGTCGCAACCACATACTTTTTGAGTTATGGAAATTTAAAAAAATCTCTAGATTTAGGGAAAATTCATTGGATTTCTTCTGAGTCCAGAGACGTGTGAACCTGACGATCCTCACAGAATGATGACTGAAGTGTTGAGAACCCCCCCAACCCCCCCGCTAGGGGGTTAGGTTAGGTTAGTTTTGGGTTAGGTTTAGGTTAGGTTGGGTTAGGTTTTTGGGTGGGTCAAGCCCCCCGCTAGGTTAGGTTAATTTTGGTTAGGCAAATTTCTCTAGATATAAGGAAATTACCCTAGATCTAGGGAATTTTCACCCCCTAAACAACTCTTAAATTACTTGTTTTCGACGCATAATTTGTTCCCCACCCGAAAACCCCGCATTCCCACAGGTGCCCAAACTTGTTTGGGGGAAGTGGGAGAGTATGGGCAAACACTAGAATTTTACCAAACTTATATACATATTGTAAAAATGATATAGTTGTCTTTGACTAATCTCTTTACAAAAAACCCTCCCCTTCCAGAGGCCCCCCAACCATATAGGAGGTTTGGTTAGGGTATTGTTGATTAGGGTAGGTTATTTTTGGTTAAGTTAGGTTGGGTTAGGTTAGTTTGGTTAGATTTAGGTTAGGTTAGGTTATTTTTTTATCGGTGGGTCAAGCCCCCGCTAGTTAGGTTAATTTTGGTTAGGCAAATTTCTCTAAAATATAAGGAAATTACTTTAGATCTAGGAGTTTGTCTCCTCTACACAATTCTTAAATTACGTGCCCCCGACGCATTATTTGCTCCCACCCGAAAACCCCGCATTCCCACGGTGCCCAAACTTGCTTGGGGGTTAGTGGGAGAGTATGGGCAAACACTAAAATTTACCGGAAAAACTAGTCAGGGGTCTCAAAATGCCCCGCGCAGTCCCTCGTCCATTTTTACCAAAAGCACTAATTTTAGGAAAGGGAAAAAATCTAGTCAGTGTTTCAGAAAATGACTGCGCAGTCCTCGTCCATTTTTATCAAAAGCACTAATTTTACCCAAGGAAAAACTAGTCAGTGTCTCAGAAAATGACCGTGCAGATCCTCGTCCTTTTTACCAAAAAGCACTAATTTTACGAAAGGAAAATCTAGTCATGTTTTCAGAAAATGACTGCGCAGTCCTGGGTTCATTTTTACCGGTATCTTTCCCTTAATATCCTACTAACCTAACCATTACCTTCGGCGAGAGTTCCCGATTGTGTCAGGACGAGAATTTCGGTAGACAAGTACCAAGTACCGTTCTCCATTATCCCTGAATGATACAAATTAGGTCACTCAATTGTCTGCCTCTTAACGCCCTTGATTATATGATTATATGGTCAACCATGATGTCTGCCCCTTTTTGTCCCTGAATTATTAGGTTAATCAGGATGGCTGGCCCATTATTGCCCTAGAAATATTATTAAAAGTCAATCAGGATGTCTGCCCCTTTAAAAATTATTGCCTCCAAATTGTTTATTTCTGGTCAATTTTGTACTGTCCAATGGTACCCCTTAGTGGGGTAAACCGTGATTCGGGCCGCCTATAGTAGCATGCTACCCAGCAGACAGGCAGTTTAAACGGCCCGTTTTCAGAGACCACGATTTTTTTTCTTGGCCTCCAATAGGGGCTTGTTCTAATGGAGATAGTTTTATTTTGCGCAAACCCATAAAAAAAAAAAAGTATACTTTGTGGTTAAGGTTAGGTTAGGTTTTTATTAAAACCTATAAAGGGTTTGGTTAGGTTTCATTAAAACCTTTAAGTTTAGGTAGGTTAGGTTTCATTAAAACCTATAAGGTTAGGTTAGGTTTCATTAAAAACCCATAAGGTTAGGTTTTTCCCTTAAACCTATAAGGTTAGGTTAAGTTTAATTTTTTTTTTTTTTTTTTTTTTTTTTTTTGCGCAAAAATAAAAAATATCTCCGTTAGAACAAGCACCTATTGTAGGCCAAGAAAAAATAGTCGGTGTCTCTGAAAACGACCGCGAAACTCTCGTCCAGTATGCATTTAATATGGCGGCCTGATTCAACTGGTGGCCCGAATCAACTGTATCCCCTTAGTGTAGGGGAAGCACACTCGGTTCACGACCGAGAAGTCCCGGGTTTTGATCCCCCGGGGGGAGCGGAAAACAGTTGGGCTGTTTCCCTTAAACCCGAGCCCCTGTCCACCCAGCAGTAATGGGGACCCGGGGGTTAGCCGGGGGTTTGTAACCCGCCTCCCGGGGTGCTGGCTTCGGCCAACACTATAAGTATAAGCACTAGCAACAGCTCTCTGCTCGGGGTAGTCTGCGAGAGAGCTGTCTGGTTACAGGGGGAGATCCATCTCAGCTGCGTCAAAAATGACGAAATTCTTCAATCATCAAACATCAAACCCTTTCCCTTTTCGCTTTAAACATGATACATCGATTTGTTGTGTCAACCCAGATGCCCGCTGAGTAATCAGCTGATTAAAGTTTGTAAACATTACTTATCACGTGACAGCCTTGTGATTGGCTGTAGATCTGAATAGATAATATAACACTGCTGTATTACTATTAGCGAGGATGACGTCAATGTATTCGTCAGCCAATCAGCTTTGTTTCAAATCCTTATACTTTTCCGCTCCTGTGGTATGTAGCACGTACCAATGAAAAAGTAGTGGTCAAAATGGCTAAAAGTAAAATCTACTGCAACTGGCCAGGACGGTGAGCATTTCTCCCTATAACAGGAGACTGTTTTTCTCGGGAAGAGCTATCAGAGGCTCCACCCTCACGGTAAACCCGTTTGAAACAGTTTAACATTCTTAGCCATTTTGACCACTACCCTTTTCCTTATTGGTACGTGCTACACCCCAGAAGCGGAAAAGTATAATTTTGAAACAGTGCTTGAAAATTGAATGCGACCAAACTGATGGAGTTACAGCGAGTTGAAGTAAAATAAGCAAGAAAAAATATTTATACACTCTTTACTTTTCCTTCAATTACTTAATTTAGTGTTGTCTTCCTGTAATTTGTTTATGCTCTATTGCAGCAATGTATTATGAACACGATGGTAGGCTCACTTTCATAAATACATCTGGTAGCCTGTAATATGGGTAGGATACAACATTTCAATGCACTGAAAACCTAAAATTCGCCTACTCCTGTGATAATCAGTCATGACTTTATTTTTTACCCTATTGTTTTATGAAATGGTATGTTTGTTGTTGACAATCACTGCCTGATTCACTGATGCAAACAAAATAGGCCTATCTTGTGTGAGATGATAAAGTCAAGGGAAAAATGAATATTTTTCTGGGCAACACAAGGGTTTTTGGTTGCGGCGAGGCAGTACCACCACCTCGCCACCAAGGAAGCTAGAGAGACAAACCCCGTGTTCGCTAGATCAGCACCGTACAGGTTTCAAACTTTACTGTAAGTCGATTTCCTTGTACTCCCAGCTTCCTTGATCTGGCCCACAGCTAAATTACTCCTTTCCGTGACGTCAAGGCCAATATTATGGCGTAAAATTTACACCACCTCGATGAGGAGGTGTGAGAAGGTTATCTCATAATATAAATAAAATTTTTTTTATTTTTTTTTTTTTTTTGCCTATGACGTTACCACCGAGTAGGATTGAATATAACCTATTGGGAGTCGCCCGCGGCGTGTGTTTACAAATGTTTGGAGTACAAGCCTTGGTGGGAGGCCGCCTCAGTCTGTAAGGGACTGCCTTCGGGGTTTTTGTTGATTAGTTCGTTATTGGGGCACCAGTTTTTTTTTAGACCACTAGCGAGTCCTGTGAGCAGAATGTTTGTGGACGAGGCGCCTGGGATCCCGCGCTAGAATTAATGTTGTTTCACTATATCGTATTTGGACGTTTTGAGAAATGAAACTTGTTCTGATGCTGCCCTCAGTGACCTTGCCTTTTGGTTAGGTCACTCAGGACGCTGACCCTCATTGCCCCTGAATGGAGTTAGGTCACGTTTGCTACCTTAATGGTACAGTCCCCGAAAGGAAGGAATGCTCGCCACCGTCGGAAATGTTCCATTTTGGAAATACTTTGGAACTCACCCTTCCCGGCTTTGGCAGAAGAACTACCGCCTGTATTGGGATGCTTATGTACTTCACATCTGTAAAGTTTCCCGCGTGCGCCTCAGCCCTTGTTAAACCCCCACGGCGCATGAAATATGAGGTGCCTCAAAAAATTCTAAGTCCAGTTTAGGTTAGTTAGTATACTTTGTGGTTAGGTGTTAGGTTTGGGTTGGTAAAACTTTGTGGTTTAAAGGTTAGGTTAGGTTTAGAAAAAACTTTGTGGTAAGGTTAGGTAGGTATACTTTGTGGTTTAAGGGTTGGTTGTTCGGTTAGTTTATCTTTGGTTAAGTTGAAATAAATTTGTGTTAAGGTTAGTTAGGTATACTTTTTGGTTAGGTTAGGTTAGGTCGGTTTAGGTATACTTGTGGTTAAGGTTAGGTTAGGTAGGTATACTTTGTGGTTAAGGTTAGTTAGGTTAGGTTAGGGTTTCTTTGTGGTTAAGGTTGGTTTGTTAGATTTTACAATGTGACTTTGGATTTTTTTGGGGAGCATTAATCACTTATATTTGCTTCCCCCACCCAAAAACCTATTCCTGCCAGTTTCCCCGCTTGTTGGTATAGGGGAAAACAAAAGATAGGGGTGAAAGGACTTTTTTCCAAAGTTTTACCTCCAATTTTTTTTAACGTCGGCGAGAGTTCCTATTAAGCGAAAAGTTCAAGTTTATTTATTAACATAACGTACCCAATCTATATATTTAACGCTTTTACCCGTGTTTTGTAATTGGACCGATATCGGGGGTTAGTTTGTGTTGGGGGAGGTCTGGGTTTTGACATGTTACGTAACCATTCTGTTTGTATTGAAGTGTATTTTTAAATTATTTGGGAAAGCGAAAAACTTGTCCAATACGAAATACCTTTTATTCTTTCATTTGACCCTATTACAAGTGGAAGTCGCCGAAACTTTATGTCGGGAAGATTCTCCGTTGGTGTTTCATTATAATGGACCATAACTGCGGGGTCACTGCCGCCATACCACAATTCTTTTCTATATATTTTTTGTTTAGTATACTGACAGTTAAATTTCACTTTCCCCGGGAAAAATTTAAAACTTATGGTATTATTCAGTGTTTGCCATATCCCTCCTCTCCCCCAAAAAGCTTGGGGACCTGGGGTAATGCAGATATATGGCTGGGTACAAATACGTCGCAAAAACCCCATACTTTTTGAGTTATGAAATTAAAAAAGTTAAAAAAAGTCACCATGACGTCCACATGACGTTTCCTTTGTCTCATTGGGCGATCCCCCTCCCGCTCGCTCATATCAAAAACATTGCAGTATAAAACCTCCTGCTTTCCTTACTTTTCCTTTTGTACCCATGTACTGTATTTTGTACACACCTATTGCTTCCCTTTTACTATATCCCCCTTCACTCTGGGCCTATTTTTATAGCGCTACAATCCCCGCAACAGTCTATTGCAAAACTTACAAGTGAATCTGTATAGCGGGGACCACAAGTGTTTCCACATATTGCAGTCGTGGCTGTATTTTTCAAGTCACTAATAATTACTACCTATTACACGGCCTGTAGAGGGTGTTGATGGCGTAGCGTGATGCTGTAGGAAGGATGGTATTTAGTATCGTAGATAACAGTGAAGTCGCCAGGCGCCAAATATTACGAATTATAGCATCACTACTGATTTTTATGTGCCACTGAAGATGTTACACAGTAGTTTATATCATGACTGTATAATCTACCCTGTTTCAGCGTTGTTTTATGCTTTGTAGCTGCAAATATAACTGTTGCGCATTTTGCTTCTCAAGTTTTTCTTCGCGCGATGACGGACAGTAAACAGTAGCTTTTCGGGCGACAGGACACAGACTTGCCAGATCTTTCAAACTTGAATAGAATTTATTTTCACATTGGCAGAGGAATTTTTATATATCCAAGCATCTTCCGCAGCTTATATACAGACTTGTTTTACTTTACCTCTAATTTCCCTGAATTCCCCAGAGTGGCGACTCAACTGTTGGGTTAAAATACTAGCTGGCGACTTTACTGTAGTAGGTATAGTGAGGTCGCCACTCTTGTTTTATTTTTGTAATTTGTTCATTTATAGCCCTAATATGACACAGATGAAGACACAAAATGACAGACTTTCCAGATAGACCCTTCTAACTTTCCTGAAATCGTGGATGTACAAATGTAAGTATTAACGCCACAACACGTCTGTAAATAACAAAGAAACGTAGAACTGGCGACTTCACTGTTATCTACGGTAGCTACTAGAGGGGCACGTGAGAGGGTTAGAACTAGTTCCACTAGAGAACACGAGAAATAACGCATTAAAATACACAAGAGGTAGTGGTGGTGGTCGAGCTTACATTCAAGCAGCGGTGCCGATCCGGGGGAGACTGGAAGTGTACTGTTTCTCCCTGTGGGCGGTCGGCAGCGATCGCCACTCTACCTATAGCCATGTACAGACATCTTAGTGGCTAGTATTTATGGGCGGCAACCAATGACCGCGCTCCAAATTAAGGTGCTAATTATTTAAGTGCAATGTTTATTAACCACTGGGAATATTAATTTAACCTATCCCAGTACTAATCATTTACTTAAATTACCTTAATATTACCCATTACCATTATAATTATATATATACATCCCTATACACCCCTATCACGAGCGGAAATACTTCACGCACAGGGGGGGGGGGGAACAAACCACCAGTCTACCAATTATGAGAGGGTGGTTTATGGATAATTTTCCACAGTGGGAGAGTATGGGCAAACACTAGAAATTTACCGTGCTGTTTGATAAGATAATGGATAAGTTGCTAGGAAATAGTTTTTGAAATATATTGCATCTATACTTTTATTTACCCAAATGTTGCCTAATGCCTACCTTCGATGGGTAGTGTATTGAAGGGCACCGGGGCGACACAGCCTCTATAATCATCACAGGCGTCACTACAAAACCCTACCAATGCCACGACGGGCGACAGCTATAATCAAGTGCCCTCAGCTGATAAAGTGATAACCTGCAGTGGCAGTTCTACAGGGGGGCCAGGGGGTGCCATGTCCCTCCCAGATTTTAGGCTTGCCCCCTGCTTGCCCCCCCCACTTTCAAGCCACGATCGTGGCCCCGTAGCAGGCTGGTCGCAGCGGCCACCGCCGAGCACAACTCACAGTGAGTTGTCCTCTCGTGAGATCGAGCCCTCTCTCGGCTCTCTGGCCTGCCCCTAGTCGGTCAACTCATTTAACCGTCTAGGTCAACTGAGTTGACTTAAGGAATCCTGGGGGGGAAGCCACAAGGCACTTTATCACCTTTTTTTGGTAGGAGAATACATCCCTACACTACATTCACCTCAAGGTGTTGTTCGCTCATCATAGAGGGAGCGTAGGAATGATATGTGAGATAGACAAGGGTTATCAAAAGGTAAAAACTCTAATTAAATAAATGTTTGTGACATAAAATTTCAATTGTTTAATTTTAATTTTATTATCATTATTATTATTTTTTTTTACTATTGCTCTTATTTATGTGGAAATTTTATGTCACAAACATTTATTTAATTAGAGTTCTTACCTTCTGATAACCCTTGTCTATCTCATCCCGACAAAATACCCCAGCCAGTACTTACTAAGATACTTATTGGTGGATAGGAGGGTTGAAGGCTTATCAATACTGCAATGTTCTAGGTATTCGGAGTGGCCAGGCCGTGATCATTGCCGGAGGTGAAGGGCGGAAGCGCTGTGTTTTGTTATCGAGGTGTCAAGCGGGTTATCACACAACACTGACGTGGCGGATGGAACCGCGGTGTTGATTTTAAACACGTCCTATTGTTTAACACATATGTACAAAAGTTTATATACAACTTCTCTATATAATCTGAGAAGATAAGCAAGAAATGTTTCTCTCACGGGAAAATGAAGTGTACTCGCTCGCGGCGGGCGGACCGCCACCATACCCAGCTAAAGCCCGGTTCCCACCTTCCCGCTTGTACGGCCGCCATACAACAACAAAGACGTCACAATGACGTCACAACAAAGTCTACCGCACCGCCGTACCGCTGAAACGGCCGCCGTACAAAGTTAAATTCAAGTCATTCTCTCCGCTCGGCGGTGTCCGCTCGAGCGGAGTTGCCAACTGTGCCCAGTTACCACAAATACCACTCAAGCGGTGATGATGGTGACGTCATTGTTGAGCGGTGTTGTTGTAAGACGGCCGTAGGCTACAAGCGGGCTGATGGGAACCGGCCTTAAGTGTCCAACCCTCGGTGGCGAGGATAATGACGGCAGCGGCCAATGACCAGCCGCTTCAAACCAAGGTGCCAATATAAGGTGCAAGTGGTTAATACCACTGGGAATGTTCATTTATCATATCCCAGTACTTATCATTTATTCAATTTACCTTAATTAATACCCATTATCATTATAATTATATATATACACATTCCTACGCTCCCCCTATTGTGAGCGAACAACACCTCCATTATTACAATGGGGGGGAACCAAACTCCCACTACATATTGAGAGGGTGGTTAGTGGATAATTTCCACGCATATGGTTAATATATGCATCCCATGATTCATTTTGAACTTTACAACATTCATCAAATAATATTATTGTTTATTTCACTTTTTTTTTTTTACATCTAGTACACTCAAATTGAACAGGGTATTTGAAAGGTGTATGAGAGAAGCCTTCATTGTGATGAAGATTTACTCAGAATCTGAGTCATCTCCTGCTTGTGACTGGTATAGGTTCTGACATTGAGCCCTACATAAACAGCCAAGGGAACACATAATTTTATGCTTGTTGCAGGTACATCTGGTGGTATTTTATTGCATTGCCTTGATTTACAGCCACACGTCAAGAGCTCAACACAAACTGCAGGCACAGCTTCTATTGTCATTAAGATTGGTGACAATGATTCATCATCTGCAAGCTCCCAACCTGACTCTTCAGGAGATAACAATACTGGCTTAGGCACAATAGAATTGCTCCAGAGCATCTCTTGAAGTGAAGCATAAGGGCATCATGTGTTGGTGGAAGTTTCTCTGGATTATTTATCATGTGAAATAGTTCTGCCCTGAGGGCATTCACACAGGCCAAAACGGATGAAGCAGAGTACATTTTCACCACAAACCATTTTGCATCAGCAAAATCTGATGCAGTGTCAGCAGTAAAGGAATTTAAAAGGCCATGCTCTGCTATGTACACTGGCCATGCTGACTTCTTGCCATGTCTACAAAATTGGCTGGTTGAATCACGTCCGGTCAGAGCATGAACAGAGAGTAAATTGCGAAGCACATTCTCTGGGAGTGACTCTGTGACTTCATGTACTGGTACGTTCCTTGGCTGGTGCTTAGTTCCAGCCTCCATCCATATCTCATCTGCTGTTCTGTGGTAGGTTAGCAAGACCAGTACATCAGTGTCACGACTGCAACCATGACACGCTTCACCTCGTGATTGGCGGCATCAGCTGCATGTACAACTATTCGCCGACTTAACGACCTACGCAATGTACGACTGTTCGTCTTTACACACGCTTATGCTGATAATTGTGAAAAAAAAAAGAAAAAAAAAAACTTTTATTTTTTACATTTGTGCCTATAGCACCTTTAGGCAGTGACTAAGGCCCGGAGGTTCCCTTTAGAGCTGTGATGGTTGGCCTCGCCCATGGTGGCGCAGGCAGAATTTTTATAGTGACGCCTGTCATTAGAGGCTCATGCTGACCCGTGTCCTCTGATGCACTCGCAATCGAAGGTAGAGTTAATGAGCAGGGCATGTGGGTGTTCTTAGTCCACTCGACGGTGCAGAAAGATTTTGGTTCTCATCGGGGATCGAACTCGGTGATACGATGGTTATAACAATAATGAACAACAAAATTTTGATAAAATATGACTTAAAAGATGATTATAATATCATTACATAGTATTTTATCATTCTGCCTGCGCCACCACGGGCAGGGCCAACCTCACAGCCCTCAAGTGAACCTCCAGGGCCTACCATCTGGGTCTTAGTAATCACTGCCTACAGGTGCTATAGCACAAATGTAAAAAAAAAAAAATAATAATAATAATAATTATAACATAGGCCGACTTACACCAGAACTTACGACCGGTTCGGTCGGTCCGATCACGGTCGTAAGTCGACCACTCGGTGTAGTACTGTACACGTGTCTGCCTCTTCATGCGACCGTTTAGATGCTGGAGTAATCCAGATAATGAAGATTCGGCAATTTCTGGTGATTCTAATCCTCCAGCAACAACTACTTCATATTCATCTGGGAGTTTGTCTGTCTGTTTTATAATTTCAGATGTTAGGAATCTGATAACGTTTCTCTTGTTCTCTCCAAAGCTGATAAAATTGGACCAGGATGCTGGCAATCGGACTAAACATCTGTCTAATTTTCTTTGCTCTGATGATTTTTTTTTCTCTTGTTCTTACCTTAATTGATTTTACCCTGTAGCTGTCCAAAAACACATCAACTCTTTTGGAAGTTTCAGAAAAATATTTCAACACAGTTCTGCAATAGATGTCTGCAAGATTCCAAAAGTTGTGGCATTCAGGGGCCTGCCGATAGATTGAACAGTGCCATGGCATCTATAATTACACATGTTCTACCTGATGATTGTGGTAACTCTTTGAAATCAAGCCTATCAATTAGTATGTGTGACAGTGCATGATTTGTCTGCCACCTGCAGATTCCTGTCAGAAGTTGCAAGTGAGAGTGGAACTGATGCCAATTCATGACTGAGCAGTTACGGAAATCAACATTTATGCCACTGGCAGATGCACTGAAGAGACGCTTGAAAGATCCCTGTCAGCCTTGACAGTAGTTGCCTGGCAAACGATGTAACATTAATGGAATGAATTGCTGCAATATTTTTGATTTGTTTTTAAGTATTTTATCTCGAAAAGCAGCAGTTGGATTTTTCACAAGCCGGTCCTTGACAAGTTCTTCCACCAGTTTTTCCCCTCTACTCTTCACAGTGAGAAGATCATTCCTGATTTCAGGAAGTGCTACATCATTAGTTGATATGCCAACCAGGTCTTCAGTGTTGCGACGAAAAGGGTTGAATTGTTCAAGTTGCTTCTGCAACAATTTCATATCAGCCTCATCTCTGGCATTCGTACCTCATCAGTAATCTCTGGCATTCGTACCTCATCAGCAGGGCATGTAGTTCGTTACGGTACGGTACGAAATTACGGTACGGTACGGTACGGTAATTTAAGGGCTAAAAGTTACGGTTCGTTATTACGGTTCGATATATTTCTTCAAGTTCGGTATGGTACGAAAGTTCAATTTTTATTTCCGTACTTATATCGAACCATTTTCGTACCCGCAGTATGGATGGTAGGCTACCATCCATATATACTGTCTCTCAATCTTCATGTATATCTATCTATCTGTAAAAATCACTTGACTTCACCCCAGTCAGGGACCAGGGAGTCAGAGTCTCAAGGCGCGGGAGTTAACTTCCCCATCAACACCACCGTGTGACCTCATTACCACCATTTACCAGGGAGGGATTTTCCATCTAGCGCCTGGGTGTTGACCTGGTCCTGGGACTCCTGGGGATAATGATTAATAGTTCAACAGGCCATGTGTCTAGTTCCTATCTACCTTAATATATATACTGTTTATATATATATATATATATATATAATATATATATATATATATATATATATATATATATATATATATATATATATATATATTATATATATATATATATATATATATATATATATACACAAGCGGAGGTCCCGTTATACGAGCATTCGATATACAAGTATCCGATGATATGAGATGTGTAAATTAGGGTCTATTTTCAATATACGAGATCGAAAATCCAATGTTATGACATTCAAACTGGGGTGAGTAAAATTACCAAGTTATTTACTAAAGTAAATTACAAGTTACTTACTAAAATTATAAACATTTACTGACTACATATATGATTTTACCTAAGGTTGTACGATAATTAATCAATCTGAAAATAAACGTGCAGACTGGCCAACGACTGCTCGAGACTGGTATTAGCAGAGGTAGGAAGTCTCCAGGCTCGCTTATTATTGTTTGGTATGCTATGAAATATCATTTCTCTAGGTGAATGTAGACATATGATTGCATTTGGATGGATATCATTCATATATATGAGTAAAGAGACGAATACAAGCAAGGGACTCATCCACGTCTGGCAGCACGGCCTTTGGCAGCAGCAGCAGCAGCAGCAGCATGAGCCAGCCCATGAAGCCCGTGAGGTGGATATCAACACCACTAGACCAAGGGAGATAGATGTCTTTGGTAATATTTAGTAGGGGAGCGAGAACCCCTTGAGGAATCCTATGATCCCTGGTGATATCCTATGGTGCTGTCACAGGCCATGGGAGCTGACTGTCTTCAGGAAGGCACAGGTGAGCGCGATGACGGCGGGTTTTTACTCAAAAGTTTTGAGTGGCGGCGCTGCTGGAGCCGCCACTCCCTCCGCCACAGTAGGTTTGGGCAGGATTAAACGTCTTATTACTCGTTATTATACAACTTAGTGATTATGGTGTGATGTCATATACACGTGTCAATTACTATATCAATGTAGCACCGTGTTTCACCTTAAATACGAGTGATTTAAAGATGTTATCATGCGGCGGGGCAGAGTGATGGAGAAAAATTCTTGCCGCGGGCCGCCCAATGACACGAATATTCACTATTTCAACCCACAACACACCTTCTACCACCAAAACACTAGCAACACAGCTCCTTACTTATATATCTTACTATCTGATACATTAAAACTCCTTAAAACACAAGCATTTTCCAAATAAAACAAGAATTGTTTTGAGATGACGGGGACAAGGCGGAGAGAGGCAGTCTGGCATGCCATTCTTGCCCGGAATATGTCTCGCTGGACTTGTGATTGGTCGAGAAGTTTTAAAAACATTTTATCATTGGCTGTGACTGATGATGAGCTTGATGACATCATTTATGTTTTATGTTTAATTAATGGCAGTTATGTTATTTTTGTGTGCTATTTCTCTTTCAGAATGGTTTTTCTACAGAACAGGTAGTACAGTGTGGGTAATATAGATGCTGTGTGTTTGTTGTGTTTGCTACAGTTTTATTTTAGCTTGAAAAAGTTATATATTTTTTTTTAATTGATGGGGTCCTGGAACCAAACGTATATTTTACCATTAGTTATGTGTTTCGTTATACGAGATTTCGCTTTACGAGTATGCCAGGTAGAACCTATCTGCTCGTATCTTCGGGACCTCCCTGTAATATATTATATATATATATATAATCACCTTCAACCTCGTTCATGGTCACTGGTAATGGAGGAGTAAGTGAGTGAGGGTGTGAGTAGGTGAGGGCGTGTGTGGGTGGATTCGTGAAATAGTGAGTGAGTGAGGTATGAGGGGTGTGGGTGGGTTAACGACGTGAGTGAGTTGGAGGGTGTTGAAGAAATGAGTGAGGGCGTGGATGGGTTAGTGAGTAAGAGTGTGAGGGCGTGGTGGATGGGTGGGTAGGTGAATGATTGAGGTGAGGGCGTGGCAGTGGGTGGATGGGCGGATAGGGGAATGAGAGTGAGCGAGATTTGACCCCATTAATTAATACCACCGTGTGACTTCATTAGCTAGGTAGAATTTCTGCCCAGCTGCCTGGGTGTGGACTTGTCATGGAGATTATCCCTCAGCCTCCTCAGGTCAAGGAGATAAAGTAAGGTGGCGTGGGGCGACAGCCGCATTACTTATTACTTATTAAATTACATTGTATGTAGTATATAGAGATAGTGGGTAGAAGTTACTATGCGTTGTATGTACTGTTAAAAGTATGTGTACGTATATTAATCAAAATGGAAAATGATTAGTAATTTTGCAATTATTGATTTTGTTTATGAAGTCAAATGTTTTGGGTACGAAAAATAGTTCGAAATTACGGTACGGAAATTTATCGTACTAGTACGGTACGATGCAAATATTCAGGTATGGAACGGAATTACGGTACTGTATTTATCTGAGGTACGAATTACGAAAAATATTACCGTACCGTACCGTACTACATGCCCTGCTCATTTAGTAATCTCTGGCATTCGTACCTCATCAGTAATCTCTGGCATTCGTACCTCATCAGTAATCTCTGGCATTCGTACCTCATCAGTAACCTTTTGAACAGATCGCCTGTCAGAGGTCAACCCAACTAGCTTCTGTATATCTTCTGATAAACGAGACAAATCACAGCAAGTTAACATCCACCTTTCAAGAGCAGCTTTGGAACGAGTCATTCCAATGATACTACCACGACCTTGCAAAGCTTATTGATATGTTCCAGCGCCATGTCTGTGGAAACTTGGTTGAAGACTCCTTCAGATTCCTTGACAACAAAATTACCAGCCATGAATTTGCTTTACACTGATGGTGCTGTTTATTTAAGAATCATCATATCTGCAAGATAGACTATGCCCCATCGAGTGTAGTTCAGATGTCATACACTGCCATAAATGGGATCATCTCTCGGAAGCTGTTGACATGAAGTTGCCAGTTTCCTTCTCGCTCAGCTCTGATGAACAACTTAAGTTGAACCATTTCCATATATGTTTCCAGAAGTCCTGAGTCAAAGGTGGCATTTAATGGTGTATCAAGAAATTCTTGCATGTCATTAGAGAAATACTCCATTTTGAGGAGGAGAAGTTGCACAGTTCCCCTGCTCATTTCTTTACCTGCATCACTCCCAGACATGCTAATTTCAGAAGCAAGTGAAGCAACTTGGTTGAAGGACGTCTTGCCATTTTGTTCTTGCCGATGACTGTGACTGTGACTGTGGTGTGGTCTATAGTGACTCTATACTATCTCTGATGAGCATTCCTAGTCACCTGCTGAGCAGCCTAGCCCAGTGTTGAGACTTGAGAGTGGAGGGTACGTATGGGTAGCTACTACAGGAATCAGACTCGTCCGGTACATACAAGACGTATCACGTGTCGTTGGGTACTTCTTCTACAACATCGTCTATAAAAAATTATTTATCTCAGTGCTCTACAGATTAATTCAGATTTACACAAGAATAATTACCTCCACCAACGAAGTTGGAGGGAGGTTATGTTTTCACCCCGATCTGTCTGTTTGTTTGTTAGTGTACAGATTTCTTGAAAAGTTACGAATAGATTTGGACCAAACTTGGTATACCAAGTCTATTTGGTATAAAGAAGAACTGATTTAATTTTGGATGAAATCTAATCACAACTGTTTGTTTTAGAGCGTATACCTCAGGCGGAGGTATGCGCTCTACTGAGTGCCCACCCCTAGTTGATCATGTAAAGGAGTTGGAGTCAGAGATATCTTTACAGACTCCGACTCCGGCCAAAAGTAGGCGACTCCGGCTCCACACCCCTGGTTAGTTATGTTGTTTTATGGGCATTTCAACCTTATTTCCAATGTTTTTTTGATGTAACATCCAACCTCAATCGTTAGAAGGGTCAATAGAGTGTTATATGCAGTAAACGACTTAGCCGAGAAAAGGCTGGTTTACATCATTTAGATGTGCAGCATATTCATACTTATTATTATTACCCCTCATATTCTACTTATTATATATTTATAGTTTTAACTTTATTTTCCCACCACCCAAGAGGTAAAAGTCATGGTGCATTTCTTTTTTTAAAAGATTCCCAACAGGCCTCTCTTCTCTCTCTCTCTCTCTCTCTCTCTCTCTCTCTCTCTCTCCTTCGCTCTCTCTCTTCTCTCTCTCTCCTCTCTCCCTCTCTCAGCAACATAGGAATATATAACATGAAAAAGCAGGCAACAAAAACCATATGTTATGGAGGCCAACAACTACTTGTGATAAGTGTGTAATTACCGTGGCTGTAGTTGGTGAGGTTAGCGTTGCCGAGGACGAAGTGGTGGCGAAGGCAGAAGGCAAATGTTTCGTTGATCACCCTCCTTGGGTGCATGGTTCGGTGTCCTTGGTATTTAGTACATCTGCGTGTGTGTGTGAGGTTCAGGTATACACAGTAAGTGTAGTAGCTTTGTATATTTACAATTGCACAAGATATTTGTACAGGAACAAAGGTTGAGTGGTTGCCGCCCAGATGCAGGTAGGAAGAGTCTTACTAAGGCGGCTACCCTGGGACAACTGGCTTACCTGACCCACGCTAACCTTTTTTTGTTTTTTTGTTTTATGTTGTAGCCTATAGTGCCTATAGGCTTATGGAGAGTCGTGATGTTGGTTGATCTCGCCCGTTAGTGGAGCAGGCTGGATTTTTATAGTGACACCTGTGGTCTTAGGTGAAGATCCCGCTTTTTCTGTGATGTTCGGATCTTCAGTCAGACTCATGCAACCCCTAGAGTTTCTCCGTCGCACTCACAATCGAAGAAACAGGTAATTGCTGCATGCGGGTTTCTTCAGCCACTCGACGATGGAATTGACAGTGCTCCTTGTGGGACTTGAACTCGGGACCTTCTCCCCTACCAGGCTCTTGAAAGAGTTGCCCCCGGCAGGATTCGAACTCGGGACATTGAGTTCACCACTCCCAAGACGCTAACCACTCGGCCACCGCCTCCCTCCGCTAGAAGCGGGCGCTGGTAGAGGTAGCCTCGGATGCTACAGTCAAGGCGGGAAACTTGAATATAGTAAAATGTGCCTATTACTTATATTTGCATCTTAACCCTTTCACGCACGAAAAGTTTAGTAAGTTTTTCCGTCCACTGCGACATCAATTTGGGGCTCTCTAAGTTGCCCCGCGGAATGGCCTGACTGTGCGGCGAATGTTTTGTTTATGTTTCAATTTCAACCACGATTATTCTTTTTTCCTGGCATTATTATATATCGTGGTTTCGCAAGAGATTATTCTGCCTTATGAAAGACAAAAATAACAAGAAATGCAAATAAATAGCGGAGTTTAACGACTTCAAAAAACATTGAGTAAAGAGAAATAAGAAATAGTACTTACGTTCACCACTTCGTAGCTCGATATTTCCTGAGTCGACTTTTTATGGTTTATATGCCAAAAAAGCGGACTTTTATGAGGATTCCAACGCTATCATTATAATTTTCATATGGCCAGTAGATTTTGAGAAAATGGAGGAAAACTGAAACACATGTTGGAAGACGGATGGCTAAGAAGGCGGGCTGACACGCTGCCTGCTGAGAGTGCACAGGGACACGGGCCCTTATCACTTCAAATCCATTTGCACGAGCGAGTGATAATTAGTTATTTATAGCCTAGCTTGGATCTTTTACGCAGAAAATTTTGACGCGATTCTGATAAATACTTTATTCTTGGTGAATTTTTTTGTTTTTTGACGCAATTCGCGTCAAAAGCTAAGATGTACACGGGCCCGTTTTGACCGATCGCATCACTGTGCCGTGAAAGGGTTAACAAGAGTTACGATGAATCCTCATCAGAAGATGTTGAAAGTGATGGTGAAAGAATCAATTAAGTGATCAATCACCACATCTCTCCTTGCATCGTCTGCTTGTTATTTGTTCTGAGTGTTTGACAGCATTTGCCCAGTCTTTTGTTGTAATGCTGTTAATAGCTTCACGAGAGAGTGCCATTAAATCTGCAATCTGAACGTGTTTCTCTTTGACACATATCCTTTAACCTGAGTCCATATCAATTCAATTGGGTTGTATTGACAGTGATGAGGGGGCAGGCGCACAAATTCTATGGCATGCTCTGAGGCCGTCTTGTCAATCGCGTAATCGGTATCGGCCGCAGTGATGTGTTGAGTCACAAGATGCATGAGCTCGGCCTTGAGGAGACCTTCTGGCACTGTTACTCCCTTCTTCCCTAGCCATTCCTTGATCGTAGCTTTCTTGCTTGAACCTGTTGGAGGCTCAGGTATTTTTCTAGAGTGATAGGATGCATCATCCATAACAATAATTGATGAAGGAAGAATATTAGGTATCAGTTGAGTCGAAACCACTTTTCAAAGGTCTCGGCATTCATTTGGCTATGATAATCAGCGTCATTTTTTGCTGGAAGCCAAAGGCGGCTCCGGGAACAAATCCATTTTTAGTTCCGGCGTGCAGCATAATCAAGCGGCTTCCTTTCCCTGTCGGTACCTTGACTCCCACAGCCTTTCTGAATTCCTGTCTATCCAGCATTTAGAAACCGTGTCGTTCTGATTAATCCAGGTCTCGTCTAAGTATACAATGTGTTTTGTCAGAACTTATAAGTGTCCTTCATTTCTTTCAAGAACTTGCACCGTGCATAGGTTACATCACTGCGTTCCAACATAAATTTTCGTCCTTCAACAATTGCATAGTGAAATCCTATTTTCTTAAGAACCTTTCTTAATGTTTCACGGCCGCCGGGGTAGGAATGGTTATTTTCATTTTCTTGAATTTTTCTAGAGTGGGGATTTCTTTCTGTCATAGAAATTTAAAACTGTTCTGTACAGAACACCTTCATTGAAGTTGTCAAAAAATTCTGTAATGGGTGCTGCACGTTGCCTTTTCTTGGGATTCTTAAATTTTGGCAAGTCATTTTCGTGATTAGTTCTTGCTTCTTTGCAGATTCTTTCAACCGTTCTTTGACTCACTTTTGCTGCTGCAGCTGTCCGACAGATAACCTTCGTAACGTCTTCAATGATCCCTCTATTATCCTTCTCCTTATGAAAATACTGATTTATGTTGAAGACAATTTCTTTGGCTTGACTATGTAAGTGCACGGAGCGATTTGACTGCGCTGCCATTAATGTCCGTGTCTCTTCAGGCATCTCCGGGACCTTACATAAGTCACAGAACCTGTTGATAGAAGATAAGGTAAGTAAAGGTAAGTAAGGTACGTAATAGTCAGGTAGGTAGAGTAAGTAAGGAAGCAAAGAAAGGTAAGTAAAGTAAATTTTTTGATAGGTTTATTTTTTTTATTAAAAAAAGTGAANTAACTAAAATAAACATACCAAAGACAAAAAACACACAGCGTCTGTTCGTCACACTGTCTACCTATTCTGTAAAAAGCTTCTGAAAGAAAAAATACCCAAAAAACATCAAAAACCACCACACCACCACACAAAACACGTGAATTAAGAGTGTGCAGCACAGTAACGAGCACAATAAGTCACAAAAAGCCTTAAAAAACCCAACAATCACAAAAATCGCTCAAGGCACAATAAACAAAAAAAGACGTTGTACTGTAGGGGACGGGGCTGATCGAGGGGGTTAGGGTAGGAAGGACAAGGGGAGGGGTCGCAACCTCTTCCACTTTTTACCCCAAATTTACTCGCTCGTAAAATTGTTTTTCTCGTATGCAATGCTTTTAAAACGGCCCCCCGTTATATATATATATATTATATATATATATTATATATATACACGGCTGTATTAATTATCCGACTTGGAGGGACCGAAGGATTTCGGAAAATTGAATGTGTGTTGGGATATCACGTACCAAAAAACAAAGGGACAAAATGGTATAGAAAATAAAAAATCAGCTCTTAAAGGGCCGATCCGTGGTATACCGAAGTAAAATTCATGCATAAAAAAAGCCAAAATCATGTTTTCAAAAACTAAAAAAACAAAAAAGTAAATAAATGCCAAAACAGCAAAATGTGTGGTGAAAAAGGTCGGTTTTTTTGGACAATCGGTGTTTGGGAGGTCGGTTGGGAATTTGGCTGTTTTTATATTTTTTAATATTACTATTAAAAAACTATATAATATATATTATAATATTAATAATATTATATAATATTTTAATTAGGCCCCAAAGATCATAGGGGAAAAAAAAAAAACTTTTTTTTTTTTTCAATTGCCCCCTTTTTTACTTCTGTTCCCTGCAAAAGAAGAGTTCCTGTGAAATTAGATAAAATTCGGAGATATTTAGGGCCCCGGACAAACTAAACAATTTTCTAAAAACCCTTTAAAAAAACAAAAAAAACTAAAAACATCCCACATTTTTGAAAGAAACTTAAAGGGAAACCAAAAAACGTTTTCATTGTTTCCATTCGAAACCCTTTTTTTGAGGTCCCCCTCTTTTCCCCCCCACAGTTTCCGTGGTGGTGACTAAGGGAGGAGATATTTTCTTCTGTGGGCCGACTTCGGGGCCCCCAGGTAGCGCTGGACTAGGCGTGCCCCGCCCGGGGCATCGTTGACCCCTGGGAGGCCAATGCCCTTTTCCGACGCCCTTTAATCGGGCCCTCCCCCAAAATCCCGGGGCCCCTTTGCCGGAAGCCCTCGCCCGCGCGATTTCTAAAAAAGGGACCGTGTCTTCAAAGTGACAAGGACAAAGGGGGAAAGACATCGTCATCTTTTTCCCTCCATCGTTAGTTCCTTCTTCGGGCGGGTTTTCCCAAATCCCTTTGACCATTGTTTCCCTTCTCCTCCATAAAACCCTTGAGTCAAAAAGGGCCATCCCCCCGTTTTCCTGGGAACTACCACAGGGGGGCGTCGCGGGGCTTTTTGCCCCCTTGGAAACGGTTTTTGGGGTCAGGGTATTCTTGAGGATCTCGGGGAAGAGCATGTCGTTCAAGGGAGCTTTCCGAGATCGGTCCCCTCTGCCATTGCTTGCAGTACACCAAGCAACGAAAGGGGGCCCACTCTTCCCCCGGCCTTCTCTCGACCCATCAGCGACGCTGGGATTTCAGCATCTAAAGCTTGAGGCAGTAGAGGCCTTGGCCACCCCCCGGGCTTGTGGAGAGCCCCGGGACGGCGGAATGGTTTGGCTGTACCCCTTGGGGAAACCACCGGGGAACGGTAGAAGATGGGAGAAGTTCTTCATGTCCCCCCTGGGATGGTTCTTTGACATCAAGCCCCCTTCGGAAGGGCCAATGTTCGTCCTTCACTTGCTGGCAGTCTTGGTGCGAAAAACTCTAGAGGCCTCCGATTTTTTTCCCCGTCTCTCTCTGCGAGGATCCACGAAGGACCATCGACCCCGGGTCTTTTGAAAAATTCCAATGTCGGCCCAGGGGAAGACCAGGCGGGGTTTTCAAAAGGACATCCTTGGGGATCACCTCGTGGACTGAGGGGCGGCGGGCCCCACCAAAAAAGCTTCGCCCGAGGTCTTGCCAAATTCCAAATGCAAGCACCTTGCACCAGTTTATTTCGAAGCCGTGGTGTCCGAAACAAAAAGGCATGTTTGTCCCTGAGCCCGCTTGTCCCCCCCTTCAAGACCCTGCAGCCACGTTTCTGCCAGTCAATCCGGCTTGCCGGGACCCCAAAATGAACTCGCGTCCTCTTCCCCTGTGAGGAGGACGGCGTTTTGGGGGGGTCCTCCGTATCGAGAGGGGGACGGGGGAGTTTTTTTCGCCCCCAATCGGACCAACCTCTCGGGTATTCCTGGTTCCGCATTTCCATGATCTTCTGGGCGGTTTGCTCTCTCCCCGCAATTCGTGCTCGTGGACCGTGCCTTCGAGACCGCCATACTCCCAATGTCCATTCCCCGAAATTTAGCTAGCGGGAACGTTGACGTTGCTTTCCGCCCCCCACTTCTCTCGATCCCCCAATTGAAATGAGTTTAAATCCTTCACGAGATCGATGGCGACTGTTTGAGTTTTTTCCTCTGGCTTCGGGGTCTACGAGTCGGGGATGACGTCGTCGACACAGGACTGCGCTGCTGTTTCTGCTTTGGCTTTTGGGTTTCCCCCCTTTCATCAGCCTGGCAATGTCCTGTCTTCACGTTCCCGGACGGGTTGAGTCGAGTTTTCCCGTTCACCTGCTTTTTCCACCTTCTTCGCTGTCACGAGGTCAATTCCAGCCCCGGATGATTTCCCCCCTTGTTTCTCTCTACTCCCGTAGGACTCCTTGTCCTCGTCCCCTTTACGTCTGCCCTTTGGGAGAGGAGGAGTGTGCGAGGCGAAAAATTTCTTGGAGGTTCCTTTTGAAAAAACCCTCATCCATCGATTTTTTTGGCATTCTTTGTTTTTGTTCTTTTTGAGGTCTTGTACGCCTTTCCCCCTTTGACAGCTTTTGGCGGCGTGTATTACTGTAGTTTTCGGAAAACCCGCGCGCGACCAGAAGGGGAGAACCCCCTCCCCCACCCCCCTTCCTGCTCCCTCCCCGTCTTCCCCCTCTCCCGGGTGGTGGGATAGCGGAGGAGGGGTGTCCTTCGATGGTACCGGCTCCGGTGATTTCATCATTGGAGCCTTGTCGATCAGCCAAAGATTACTACGGCTCTTGTTGCCATGTTTATAAACCCGAGGGAGAAAAAAAGTGGAAATTTAAAAAAAACCTGAATTCGGTCCGTCACCCAAAAGGTTTACTTTTTCGGGACCCCTAAAATTATCAATTTGCCCCAAAAATTTCAAAAAGCAAAAACTGTTTTACTATGAGGAACCGGAAAAAAACACGAGGTGACTTTCAAAAATTTGCATTTTTTGGGGCTCCCTAAATATTATTTTATTAATATATATATTAATATTTATAATTATTATATATATATATATTATTATAAGGTACCTCTCTATTTTCTCAAGGTTGTTCCCCGGACACAAAATGCGTAAGTAAATTCGCGTACAGTAAACCCTCTATAATTCGATCTAAATTGGGGGAGGCCCGGATCGAATTTGCCGAAAGTCCCATTATCTATGGGTTTCCTCTACCCCCCCCCCCCCCCCCCCCACCAAAAATAAGAAATTTACTCAAAAATGCCCAACACACAGATTGTTTACTTGTATCCCAAAACATGGTATACTGAAGTCCTGAAAAGCAGTACTTTTGTAACTGAGCAGTCATGAGCACTAAAAAGCCTTCAGGCAAAGGCTGCTTTTCAGAAAAGGAACGCGTCATTGTACATTTTTTCTTCACAAAACCTCTTTGTAAAATGGGGGTGCGTCTTATGCGGGGGTCGTTTATGCGCCGGCAAATACGGTATATATATTTATTTTATTATAATTATATATATAATATTATATAAAATATATAAAATATATATATATAATATATATACGGGGAGGCCCCCCAAAATCGAGCAGTTAGGTTCCCCCTGGCATACTGTAAAGCGAAATTCTATACCGAACAATAACTAATGGTAAATATGGTTTGGTTCCAGGCCCCCATAAATTAAAAAAAAAAAATAAAAGACATTTTTTTTTCAAGCTAAAAAACTATAAAACACAAAAAACACACAGCGCCTATATTACCCCACTGTACTCCCATTCTGAAAAAAAAAGCATTCTAAAAGAGAAAATGCACACAAAAAAACATACTGAACTTAAATTTAAAACAAAAAATGCTAACAGAAAAAAAGACTTGTGCTGGGGGGCGCCGCGTATAAAAGAGAAGGAGTGTAGGGGCCCCATTTGGGGCCGCACACCTGCAAATTACCCCTAAAGGTCGGGGCCGCGCCATATGCAAATTACCCTTCAGGTCACGCCTTTTTTTTTTTTTTTTTTTTTTATATATATAACATTTGTGCCTATAGCCTTGCTGGGGTGACCTTTGGGGCCCCAAGGGTTTTTGGGCCCACACACCTGCTAATTACCCCAAAATGTCGGGCCGCCCATGTGTTTAAATTCCCCTTCGGCCCGGGCTTCCTAGGCTGACCTCCGGGGGTCAACCAAACCCCCCTTTGTCCACCCGGGGAGTGGTAGGGCGCACATTTTAACTTGATAATTTACTCACCCCAGTTTGAATGTCGTAGCATTGGATTTTCGATCTCTTATATTGAAAATAGACCCTAATTTACACATCTCATATCATCGGATTCTCGTATACCGAATGCTCGTATAAACGGACCTCCCTGTATATAATACGTATATTATTATACTATATGTATATTCACACGCACACTCAACCCTCGGCTATCCCCACCTTATTGGTGCCACTATAAGCGGCGCTATAGCCGAACAATAGAACTAATAGTAACTACCGATTTTACGGCTTATGAGACGCACTTTTTCCACTTTAAAAAAACCTGAAAAATACTCATGCGTCTTCCAAGACGAATGTTGTAGGATGTTAGCTTAACCCGTCGGGTGCTGCCCAATTTTTTTACCTTTGACCTACGCCAGTGCTGGCCGATTTTCAATTTTTTTTTATTTTTTATTTGTGGTCTATTGGTTAAATTAAACAATATAATGACAAACAAACCCTTAAAAATGTATTTTTCATGTCAAAATTAGCTATGAACATTTTTGCTACATTTCGGGTTTTTTATCCCTAGAGTTTATTGTTTGCGTTGTGATGCATGACTACATTTCAACCCTTGAAGTATACAGACTGCAAATACATTTTCATAATCTAATAATCATTTCAAACCACCAACAACCAACGCCACCAACACCCTCTACAGCCGTGTAATAGGTAGTAATTATTAGTGACTTGAAAAATAACGCCATGACTGCGATATGTGGCAACACCTGTGGACCCCGCTATACAGAATTCACTTGTAACCTTTGCAATAGCCTGTTGTCAGGGATTGTAGCGCTATATAGGTAGAGCAGGGACTGGAGAGGGATATAGTGAAGGGAGTAATAGGTGTGTCATGGGGTACAAAAGGGAGGAAGTAAGGAAAGCAAGGTGGTTTTATACTGCAATTTTTTATACTGCGAGCGGCGGGAGTGACCAGTGACGAGGTAACGTCATCGTACGTCACGATGACGTCACGATAACAAGACGCATGTAGCAAATATGTGAAGTGTGAAACCGGGCCTAAGTGCAGCCTTATCCACATGCTATAATGTTGCCACATCACTCAAAGGGTGCATGTGTAACCCTATGTGGAAATGGAAAATAATAAGCGATTCGTTTTACACCAACAATTCGAGTTCAGTCGAGTCAATTCGAATCACAACGAGTCTTCGATCACTCGTTATGACAATTGCTCTCCTTGACTCGACTCAACTAGACTCGCTTGGTGTGAGTGCAGCCTTATCCACATGCTATACTGTTGCCCACATCGCTCAAAGGGTGCATGTGTCACCCTATGTGGAAATGGAAAATAATAAGTGAATAGTTTTGCTAAAATAAATTTTTAATTATACCGACGTAAATCTACGTCGCTGGCACTGGGGTGACATGCCCTGCCGACGTAGATCTACGTCGCTGGCACTGGGGTGACAAGCCCTGCCGACGTAGATCTACGTCGCTGGCACTGGGGGTGACACGCCCTGCCGACGTAGATCTACGTCGCTGGCACTGGGGATGACACGCCCTGCCGACGTAGATCTACGTCGCTGGCACTCGACGGGTTAAGGGAGAGTCCGCCGTGACAATATGAAAAGAAAAAATTTAATATGCGAATTTGAGTTATATGGTCTATGGCAACACCCTATCCCTTAGCTTTCGATTGGTGGAATTTTTTTCAGTCTTGACATTTTTTTAAATGCCCATAGCGAGGGCATTTAAACTTTCAAAACTTGTAAAAAAAAAAAAAAAAAAAAAAAAAATTTGGATAATTTTCCCATATATCAAAACCAAGCCTATATAAAAAAAAAAAACAGCAATCTTCAGGGTGAAGTTTGTTACCCAGTTTTCAATTCTGCAATTCTGGAACAATTTTGGATATGAAAAGTGCAACCTGTTCACAAAAATGTTTGGAACAAATGTATACATCCAAAAGGACTAGAAAAGAAAGAAAAGAGAAGAATTACACCGAAGAAGACATAAACAAGAAGAGGAAGACAGACAAAGGAATTCCAACCGAAAGCTATGCACCTGGTGAATTTTTTATCGAACCTTGCAACAATGAGGGGCGTGGCGCACCCTGACACCCTCGCCTTTGAGCGATTTATTAATACAGGGAGGTCCCGAAGATATGAGCAGTTAGGTTCCACCTGGCATACTCGTAAAGCGAAATCTCGTATAACGAAACACATAACTAATGGTAAAATATAGGTTTGGTTCCAGGACCCCATCAATTTAAAAAAAGAAAAAAAATAGACATGTTTTTCAAGCTAAAATAAACTATAGCAAACACAAAAAACACACAGCGTCTATATTACCCACACTGTACTACCTATTCTGTAGAAAAAGCATTCTGAAAGAAAAAATAGCACACAAAATAACATAACTGCACATTATTAAACATAAAACATGCATAACAAGCAAAAAAGACGTTGTAATGTAGGGGACGCCGCGTGATACAAGAGAAGGTAGTGTAGCGGTCCCAAGGTTGGGGCTGCACACCTGCTAATTTCCCCTAAAGGTCAGGCCGCGCCATATGCTTAATTACCCTTCAGGTCACGCCTTGCTAGGGGTGACCTGACTGCGGTCCCAAGGTTGGGGCCGCATACCTGCTAATTACCCCTAAATGTTAGGCAGCGCCATATGCTTAATTACCCTTCAAGTCACGGCTTGCTAGGGGTGACCTCACTGGGGTCAACCAAATCCCCCTTTGTCCAGCCCGGGAGTGGTAGGGCGCACATTTTGAACTTGATAATTTTACTCACCCCAGTTTGAATGTCGTATCATTGGATTTTTGATCTCGTATATTGAAAATAGACCCTAATTTACACATCTCGTATCATCGGATTCTCGTATACCGAATGCTCGTATAACGGGACCTCCCTGTATTGGAAAATTGTCCTTAAAAATATTCTTTTTTTTTTTTTTTTTTTTTTTTTTTTTTTATAAATTCGAAAACAATTTTCAAAATATTCTCAGAACAAATTGTTAGAATAACAATGAATTATCATATGCTCATGTCACAATGAAATTGGTCAAAAAATGGCTGAGGAGATGCAATTCAAAATTTCATCAAAAACTGACAAAAATAGGTTCTTTAATTTTTTCAAATTTTTCCTTTCATCTGTTCAGCTTGAAATTTTCATGTGATAACAAGGGTACTAATATACACAACTGATAAATTATTCATGACCGTAGATGCAATTTAAAATTCACGGCGGACTCTCCCCTTAAGTAGCTATTCAATTCAGCCTCTTATATGATGTAACCTCAGTACTGTACTTACTTGTTAAGAGTATTTCGAATACCATAAGACATTCAAATCAACTGATCTGTCCTCACTGTGATGTTTACTATGGTACTGGCAGGAGACTTTCCGCCTCGGCAGATTGGCGCCAACATAAGAAAATAAGGAAGCTACAAGAGGCTGTGAGACCTACACGTGGTAGTTCCTGTTACTTAACACCACCTACATCCACCTCTCTTCCCCATCCATTAATTTATCCAGACTCCTTTTAAGATTCCTATCGACTCCGCAATGACCATCTGACGACCGAGTCCATTCCAACAGCGCCAACTATCGTCTGCTAGTGTTGATGTATCATTTACCACCAGGCTGTCACACGTATTACAAGCTCTTTTCAGTCCAGGAAATTATCACATACAAGCTAGAAATTGTATGATATGCCAAATAACATGGGAACAGAAGCAGCAGAAAGACACTTCAGACCACCGCCTACCGAGAAAATCAGTAGATTTTACTACCGCCCATCTTTAGAAAATCTTTATTTTTTTCTTAGAAATTTCCTTCCAAAATCAGGGTGCGTCTTCCAAGATGCAGCGTCTTATAAGCCGTAAAATATGGTAATATTAATAATTCTAATTGGTGCCAGGATCCTCAAGATGACCACATATTTTACCACTTTTTTCATTAATTTTATACTTTCAACCAGCAATTGAGTAGGAGGTTAGAAGTGCTCTTTTTTTAAGCATTTTGATGTGTTAGGAATGATGGTCACATTAAACATCGTCAGAAATACCTCATTAGGTTAAGTTAGGAATTTTCCAGAAATAAGGTACCTAATTCCCATAGACTTTATGGGATTTGTATTTTTATGTATTTTTGGCCTATGTCATCCCATAGAGAGTTTACCGGATATATTTTATGGCATCCACATAATATACTCCCTGCACAAATCTCGTTTCCACTTTCTTCGGATCCCACCCAAAACCCAGCATTTCTGACAGGTCTCCAGGTTTGTTATGGAGGAGAGGGGATTACAGCTGTCCACCGGGCAGGCCAAGGAAGACATGGAGGCAGTGTGTTAAAGAGGTTTTGGCAGCATTGGGCATTGAGAAGTTGACGCAATGGACAGAGATAGTTGGAAGCGTATCATAGGCCGTCTAACCTCAGCAGATATTATGGAAAAATCTGACATTAAACAAAAAGAAGAAGAAGACCGCTCAGCAAACGCTAAATATAGCAAAATGTTGATAGTTACAAGGGTATTTCGGCAATAGTCTCCATTTCAATGTTTATAGTGATTGAAAATACCATTATCATAATAACAAAGCATAATCAGCTGTATACATGTCTTGTCTTTGTTTATATATGCACAGCTGACGAGAATGTTGTCCTTGGGCCGCCATGTTTGACTAGCAGCCCCAACACCTGATTATGAAGAGGTAATAGTGCTCCATGGCACATTTAGGCCTTACCAGTACTGTTAAAACCTAACAAGTTTTTGTGAATACACTTTAAGTGCTTAACGGTCAAATATTAGCTAATTGGAATTTCCTGGCCTGAACAGCTGTTAAGGTTCAGTAACAAACTTTGTGTATGCAGCCCCTGACGTCATAACCAATCAATCCGCAAGCCCTTGCTTAGGCTCACTAGGTCTGGCCAAGTCTGGCTGCAGCCATGGCAACCATAGTGTGATAGACATGGTTGGTGCGTTGGTTCAGGGGAGGCGGTGCCCGAATGGTTAGCGACTGGACATGGCAAGCTGGATTCAACCGGCATTGGCAGCTGGCATTTACCGGATTCAAATCCCGCCAGGTGCCACAATATTTTGGCAATCGTCGAGTGGCCTAAGAATACCCACATGCTGCCCATTAACTCTACCTTCAACGGCGAGTGCATTGGAGGACACAGGGGGCAGCACGAGTCTGTAATCACAGGCGCCACTATAAAATTCCTGCCTGCGCCACCACAGGCGAGAGCCGACCATCACAGCCCCCAAGTGAGCTTCCAGGCCCTACCATCCAAGCCCTGGAGGTCACTGCCTACAGAAGCTATAACAAGAAATGTTTGTTGGAAAAAAATGTAGGTACAGTCAAACCTCGATGTAACGGACTTTCGAATGTAACGAACTCTATTTGTGTGACAATTGTTTTGTTTTTTTTTTCCTTTTTTATTCTTCATATCAGACCGCTTATCGCCGCTCGAATTGTCAACTCAACATAATTGTATTATTTTTTCATTTACTTTGGAATGCTTGGGTTTTAAGGAGTTTTGTTG
Organism: Chionoecetes opilio; assembly: GCA_016584305.1. NCBI lineage: Eukaryota > Metazoa > Arthropoda > Malacostraca > Decapoda > Majidae > Chionoecetes > Chionoecetes opilio. The sequence continues at coordinate 32,521 of JACEEZ010012459.1, read as the reverse complement.
TATCACATATTAAGATATATAAAGAAGGAGCCTGTGTTGCTAGTGATTTAGTGGTAGAAGGTGTGTATTGTTTAAATAGTGACTATTAGTGTTATGGCGTGGCCGCTGCTACGTCTCCCTGTCACCTCAACACCCTAAATCACCCTTATCTAAGGTGACAACCGCAGTGCTACACTGACCTAAATAGTGACACGTGTATAGAACTGCACTTCACAACCATATAATATATTAATAATGAGCATTAGTCATGATAATAAGCAATACCTTGTGGAAGCCACGGCTGAATCTGGCTCGTAGTTTGTTTACCTTTCACTAGAGCTTGAGCTTGACTAGCCAGACGGTGAGAGAAAGCATCAACATTTTAGGGATAACCCATCACTTTACGGGAGACTTTTTCTTCCTTTATATCTATTTTGGGGTGATTATAATGTCTCATGATGCTGCTGCTGCTGCTGCTGCCGCGGCCGCGCTGCCAGGTGTGGATGAGCGCCTTGAAAGTATTTTCATATCTTTACTCATGTATGAATAATAGCAATTCAAATGTGATTATGTCTACATTCAACTAGAATAATGAAATTTCATAGCATACCAAGCAGTAATGAGCGAGCCTGGATACTTACTACCTCTCCTAATACCAGTCCCGAACAGTCGTGGGCGAGTGTGCCAAATCCCTGATGTAGCGCTAGTCACTGTTTACCTCCCAACATAGCTACATGGTCTGGTTGTGTTTGAGATTATTTCTAATTTATTTCACGTGTAGGAGCAGACCAAATTCAGCATGTAGTGCTAGTCACTGTTTACCTCCCAACATAGCTACACCAGTCTGGTTGTGTGATTATTTCTCATTTATTTAACTTTTTTTTTCCATATATTTTTCCACCCTTGGGAAAAAAACCCTCGCTATAACGGACAATCGGCTTTATCGGACCACTCATCCCCCCTTTAGTCCGTTATATCAAGGTTTGACTGTATGCGTAATAGCCGTGAAATGCTATAGCCGTGATAGGGGTTGAGGTACATTTGGTATGCGTAATAGCCATAAAACGCGATAGCCGTATGTGTGATAGCAGAGGGTTGAGTGTAAAATTTTCAACTACAGCGTGGTCCAACTGCAGCCCTGCAGGCGCAAGTCGACTTTTTGTATTCTGTTCGCACTCAATTTATATGAATATATGCTGTAAAAATACTAATAAATTTTCACAGACAAAGGGTAATGCGTGTGTATCAAATACACGTTAATGTGTAAACAGTAATGTTTCTGTTTAGTTTAATGGATTTTGAGAAACTCTGATGTTCTTTTGAGTTTCTGTCATTAATCACTACTTTAGAGATATAAAACATCTTTAATAGGATGGTGAAAGGATCGTGTTTACTTTACTTTACTTTAGCCTTACTCTTCTTGTGACCTCCATTGCTTTTGTTTTCATATGCCGCTAACACTTTCATGGTGCTGAGTTAATTTAGGTGGCTATAATTTAGGGTTTGGTTTAGGTTAAGTTAAGTTAGGGTGATACGGTTAGGAGGCTAAAAGATGGGTTTGGTATTGTTTTAGGCTTATTTCTGCAGTTTAGACTTATTTTCTGCTATTTTTCTATGGTGAATTGTTCAAAAACATGTGTTGCGGGAATACGCTCCTCCACGCTCTATAAGCATGGAGGCGGGAAACTTTAAATTTGGGGGGTTTTTGGTTTTTATTTGGGTTTGTGGGCTTAGGAGGGAGAAGTCTGCATTATTCACAGTTTTGGAGTACGTATTTGCGGGGGTTTTCGGTGTGTAATCCCTGTGATATTCAGGTATCCCCGTGTACCATACTGTAGGTTAACTCTTGCATATGTATCTTTAGATGATTTTGTATGTGTTAATTAAATATGTATCATTCCAAAATATTTTTCTCAACCAGGGAGAGATGAACAAGCCTTGGGTAACAGAGGGAATGAAAAATGAAATCATCAAGAAACACAAGTTACACCAGAAAGCAAAAAAAACAAAGAGTAAAGAGGATTGGGATGAGTTCAAGGAGCAGAGGAACAAGGTGACCACTATGCTACGGGAAGCCAAGCTCGAGTACATAGGGGCCCATCCAGAGGAGGTAAGTTTTTCCTTAGAGTTTGTAAGGGTAGCTATTTGAGGCGGGCTTGTGAAGGAGGCATGGTGTGGTCCACCCAGCTGAAGTGCCTCTTTTTGGCACGGAGAGAGAGAGAGAGAGAGAGAGAGAGAGAGAGAGAGAGAGAGAGAGAGAGAGAGAGACAGAGACAGAGACAGAGAGAGAGAGAGAACAGGTTGATAATTAGATTATTTGTATCATTGGTCTTTTGAAGTTTAGATAATTTATCAATTAATTACTGATAAACAGGGATCAGTAATTTTCCTTGGCTGGTACACAGTATTAATCGATGATTAGGTTAAGAAAAAAATGGGTGACCATCCTTCCTCATGGACCATAAGGTCTGAGTCAAGAAACTAGGCAACATTTTAATGCAAGGTGATGTTGTCACGCCATTTAAACCTGCGTTGTAAATGTCTTTTACAACAGTACATAATGTCATTCCATTAAACCCATAATTTTGAAAAACTTGTCAAATCCAATGTATTTCAACTAATTGAGAACATCACCTTCAAATTTACCTGTGGGAACTGGTCTGGGGTTTATCAAGTCTATTTATCTGCACTAATGATGCATGAGCTTATTGCTCCAAGACATTTGAACTATAAGTTTTCTGAGGTAGAAGTAAAAGATGACAAAAGTGCCTTAAATTTACAGGCTTTGCTTTCACAAAATATATTGATTATACAGTTGAATTTTATTCCCAACATTATGCTGTATAGTCCTAACTTTTGATGTTATTTTCTCCATTTGATTAAAAGCAAAATTTTTGTTGTGGTTGTGATGTAAGTGGTCCCTCCTCTTGGTCTTCCGGTAGTGGACCAGGCCCCGGCCCGACCCACACCATATTAACATTATATTTCACACAATTTACAGGATGTGGATAAAATATTGGCGGAAGCAGCCATGCAAGGCAACATTAAGATGAGGAAAATAAAGGGGAGGCGTCAGCCACTAGTGAAGCTAATGCGGAGAGTTCGGACGCCCCCGAGGGGGAGGGGGCAAAATCCCAGGCCATGGACCAGGCAAAGGAGAACGGGGAGGATGTAGAGGATAAAAAGAGTTAAACACCGATGTACCAATGGCTCCTCCGGCCCCAGAAATAATAGAGAATGTAATCTTGGAGACCAATGGGGACAACCAAGCAGATGTAATACCTGGTCAATAGACTCTTGAGCCGTGACCACTCACCCACCCTGCCACTTGTGCTACTTTCAAAGTAGCTAAAATCTATCTTATACTCAAAATGTATTTTGAACTAGTGTAATTTTCCTTGATTTTCAGTTTAGAAAGTTAACATAAGAATTTACAAACCTTGCCAAATTTCTAGTTGTGTGACAAAGCAAATATATTTCCATTGTTCAGATCAAGTTACTGATTTTTAACTTAGGCTTTGAGATCTTGTATCAATATCTCTTACTTTACATAGTGACTTTTTGTGCAATTGAGACCATTGGCTCATTTTCAATGTTTTCATATAGGTTAAGCAAAATAAATTTAAAGTAAAAAAATGGGTGTTTAAATATAAAGTAGCATGTTCATGGCAGGGAATGCCTCCCACTGGGTAAATTTTTGTACCTTAAAAAAAGAAGGTTGCATGACAGAAAGTTGTGTTAGTGGGGAAACTTGAAAACAATCATTGCAAACCTTAATCCCCACGTTTTTTATTAGAAATGACTAGCTCATGCAACCTTAGTGGTGTTTGCTATATATTATCTGAAGGAAGAGAGCTTATGTCACGGGATTCATTGACAATACCAACTCAAGTCAATCTTCCAGGTCTACCTTAGCTTACAACAAACTTGTTTCTACCCAGCCTCTGCTTTGTGTCTGCCGTCTGCATGTGGCTCTGTAACTTGTTAATGTGGGACGACCTAGATGGTGCTAGCTAGGCACGGGATCATGGCTCCTTTAGGATGAAGGGTCCTTTCCTGTCTGGATTCAGGCATTGCCCAGAATCCCCTGGTCTAATTAATTTGATTCACCCAACATATATACTTTGAAATCTTGTGTTTTCTCATTCCTCATCTTATTATTTCCTTCACTTGATGTTTATTTTAGTTGATTTGAAATACAATTAGTAAGCACTGGTTTACACAACCATGTCACCTGTGTGCTCTCATCTGTTGACCCCTGAATTGAATAGTAGCTTCACCTTGCTTTATTAAGTTTATTCTTGTTAGATGTAGCATTACCCTTAGGATCATTGTGCACTCTGGTGACATGGCTTGATTATTTTAATCTAATAGTGGCATTACAAAAATATGCCCCTTGTGTCAAGAATCTTAGCTGCCGGAATCAGCATCGGTCTGTGGCTCTGCAGTAAAGTTGCCTATCAGCTCTGGCTGACTTGTTTCACCAGCTCTATGCTGTATTTTGTTGTCACCAGTAATATGTGTTTTATTTACTGTAAATAAAAAAATATATGAGTTTGCTCATGAATAACTGCTTTTGTACAAATTGTCTGTGCTATAAAACGATTTTTCTCATATATTGTCTTGCGAAGCACTTACAAAATTAATTACAAAGTAGAAATAAGCCTACCCAGTGTGGAATGCATAAGTGAATTTGTTTGGTAAGTTGGTCAGGTCCCCTTTAACCCTATCACCTTATAATTTTGGTTATTATTTCTACAGTGATACCCATGTGTTGGGTGGCTCCAACACATGCTACCAGATGATCAGAAGCAGAGGCCTCTGCCAGTGTTTTTTGCCCAGTGAAATTCCTGCAGACAGTAGTGGGACGCTGTGCTCTCTAGTCTCATAAGAAGCTACTGCATTGTGCCTTGACCATCCTATCTACACAGCTTCTGTGATCCAGCAAGTAAGTTTGATATTTAACAGTTTAATGTAAACAAGTTTTTGTTTTCCACTAAAACCTTTGATCTCTCCATTTGATTTTCTAAAGGTGGCAGCTGCAGTAGAAAAATCATCATTTGCTGATGTTCATACACCTGGCATGCACCAGTTCTTTAACTGTCCACCTTCCCTCTTAGATATTCTTAAAGTATATTTACACTTTACAGAAATGATTCTTCTCACACTTACACATGTCCAATATTCATGTCTTTTCTGTTGTCTTATCCTCTACCTACCTTTATTTTCAGGTATTAAGACTACATGTCGTTGCTGAGTTTGACCATCATCACCTTTCGATGAATAGAGAACTGGCCAAGTGCTTGAAGCAAAAACATGGGGAAGATAGTGCTGGATTGCTTTTTAATATTTATATAAACAGATATCCAAAATGTATATGATCAATTCAAATCCAAGGTATATATTTATGCAAAGTTTGTAAAACAGAATTAAGTAGTGTTCCAAACTTTATCAGTGAAGGCAATGAAATGTGAGGATACTAATCAATTTATGCAATTACAAGGTGACAAGTCTTTTACAACAAGACCACAGGTGGTGGGGAGGAATGCATTTAACAAGACCAGTAGATCAGTAATTCAGAAAATACCAGTAAAAGATGGCAACAGATGCAAACCGCAAAAAAAGAAAGTGACTAGGAAATATGACTGTTTTCACACCTTTGTATACCATAATTATGTGACCAGGTCTGTCAGAGATTGCTCATTGCCTTTGGCAAATTTAGGTATCATTATTCAACCAAAGTACTGAATCATCCAAGATCTTTACAAATTTTCAATAAGCATTCTTATTTGTACTTGCAAATATTCTGCCATAATGATCTGCTCTGATCAACAGGCCCTACCATGGGCTGGATGTTCGAACGTTTGTAACGGTCACAAAGATCATCTTAGCACTAAGATAATCTTGCCACATTCGTAACGCATTAAGATGTATGTTCGAACAATCTTTCGATTGTTCGATCATCCATCCACCATATTTGTTAGTAATGCTAAGATTTCTGATGAGCACCCTTAAGCTCATAGTAATATAGATAGATAGATAGTGTGGTTGAGGTTTCTCTTAATATACAACCCATATAAACTCATGTTGAGTTTGTTTATTTACCTTGTGGGACGCCGAAGAGGTAAGACGTGGTCAAGCAGTTGCAGGGGAGTGTGAAGGGTGCAATGAATGGAATGCTGCCGAATGCCTAAGGCAGGCTGGAATGAGTGAAGCGCAAATAAAAAAGGAATGTGTCTTGTGCTAGAAGTTTATAGATAAGATAATAAAAGAAATGGAGAGGAAGATGTGGGAAGTGGAGAATATGAGGCAAGGATGAGATGGAGAGAATGAGTCAAGTGAAGGATACGGATGGCGGTGGCGTAAAGTGAGATTAGAACGAATGAATAGTAGGTGGGTACGCAAGGTGTATGAATGGAATGGATAGAGAAGCAGATTTTGTAAAATGAGTGTTTGAATGACAGATAAACTAGGCAACCTTGAGGTGTTCAAGGGGCCATGAACTAGTCCGTGGAATGCATGTACTGTATGTGGAAAAGTGAAATAAATAAGTATGTGGAGGATAAGGGAATGTGTAAGTGATGGGCGAGGATGTCTGAGAAGAGTAGGTACACTTGAATGGTATATTGGGTAAAGCCGAACTTGTGAATGAATGGTTCTATGATGGGGTAGTGAGCTGTTATTTAAGGCAAGATCAAAACCACTGGTGTATGGTATGGTTTAGTGTAGAGGGACGAATGAAGGAAGCAAGTTGTGTAAGATGAGGAATGAGGGGGTGGATGAGACAGTGCAGCACTTGGTACTGTATTGCAGGATATATGATAGTGAGAGAAGAGCTGTATGTATATGTGGTCATGAATGAGGAAGGGATGGCCAATTGGAATGCAATGCAGCTGTTCTGCTGCAGTGAGTGTTGGTTGATGAAATACTTCCTTGGACTTGACAGTAAATATGGCATCAGTTGGGTGTATAAAAGTGTTATTTGAGAGGGTATGGACGATTAGAAGGGAAGTGTGTGAGAGAGTGAGGGGGCCGATAGTAGATGTAGACCAGCCTGAGCCATGATCAGTGTGTGTTATACTTCTCTCAATCGGGAAAAGAGGCAAAGAGAGGTATTAGAGGATAATTGTGTTTCATGAGTTAGTGTTATAGTATGTTATGTTTGTGGAGAAGTGTGTGAAGCTGTGTTGTTTGACACATTGTTAATGGTGATTTATATGATCATCAGTGTTGTTGAGTTGTGGGACAGTAACAGTAGCCTCACACGTACATCGTTTCTCTTTTTCTTTTTCTGGTGTATAATGTGCCTTTTTAGTAATAATTTCTTCAGTGATATTAAATATACGTGTATATACTACATTACATAACGGTTTGTAATTTCAGTACCAGTTTGATATTTCACAAGAGTCAATATTTGGTTGTTAGGGAAAATGTACGACTTTACATAGTACTAGGGAAAATTTAAGACTACATAGTACTAGAGAAAATGTAAGACTACATAGTACTGTTTCTTTTTATTGATGTAATACCTTACATATAAAT
>JACEEZ010012459.1:0-20000 GCA_016584305.1 Chionoecetes opilio | reverse complement strand
GATTGGCTGAAGAGAAAAGGAGAACACTGTATGTCTTGTCTCTTATTGGTAGCCCTAAACGTGACGTGACGTGACGTCATGGTTATAGGTTAGATGTGAAAAGACTCACTTTTTGGGCAGAGTACCTTTGGTCCCCAAAAGACACACACGTGACTGACTGTGTGCGAGGCTACCTCACGATAAACTTCCGTGAGACGCAGTGAACGCAAGAGACAATGAGAGACATTGAACAATCTAAAGGGCGTAACACGAAAGTGAAAGTGAGAGTCCCTGAATACTACAAGTGAATGAAAGTACTGTTGTTATCCTTTAATAAATCCAAGAAAGGTAAACCGACTGATTATTGCAACCCGTGCATAACCAAAGTGCATGGCAAACGGTGCATAGCAAAAACCGGCACTTACAGTGATGGTAGCGAAAAGGATCTGAATTCACGTCTAATAACTCCGAAGAGACTGGTGAGCATAAGAAGAGACGAAAAGAAGAAACGAAAAGAAAACATAGGCAAACTCCGCGCGGCCAGCTCAAGCCAATGCATGGGCCAACACCAGACACACAGCCGCCTACCTACACGCTCGCCACCCCTACCAAAGCTACACCCTACCAACGCCACGCCACGTATAGGCAGGCCTAAACCGACACCAACAGCCCAGCCAGCCAACGCGCTAAGAAAATTCTTACAGCCTCATCGCCTCCTCTCACGTAAATTGTTTCACTCACGCCCTAGAAGAAAAACAGAAGCAAGAAAACCAGAAGCAGGAAAGAAGACAGTAAGAAGAAAAAAAAGCACAAGCAAGAAAAACAGAAGAAACGAACTAAACAAGAAAGAAAATAAAAAGTCCCGTCAAGACACCCCGCGCCAGCCGTACCACCGCTGCCCCTTCGCTGCGAGCCTCTACATCCCAGCCTACAAAAAACACACACACAGCCGCTTGAAGTTGTATTCCTCCGCTCCTACCCTTGACCAGTGACACACACCCAGTGTTACTCTGAAAGGCAGTCGGACATCACCCGCTAACATACGCCACCAGCACCACGAGAACTCCAATCAACCACAATACCCTCCTGTGAAGTATTATAACTTCCTTTTAAGTCACGTGTTATCTATATATTGTTGCTTGTAAACTAATTCCTCTCTAATTAACAGGACGATCCTGATATACGAAGAAAAGGTGTTGTGTGTCTGTATGTCCCCTCGCCGACGCCACCCACACCCCTCCAGACCACAAGGTTTAGGTACCTCGTCTCTCTCTCCTCGTCATCAGTCCAGCCAGGTATGAAGTCTTAATAGTCTGTAAATGTCCCGGCCTCAAGAGTTCGTAAAAGACAGCTAAGAAAGAGTCCCGTAGTCACTAGATTATATCGTAGGCTACATTCAAGACAAATACAAATAAACATGGGGGATGAAGAACCTGGGAAGATTGTTAGACATGAGATTATTACCTCCGCCGCCGGAGTACCTAAGTTTTCTGGGGATGCGAACACGATTGAAATAAATCAATTCCTGCTTAGAGTGGACACCCTGATTGCAAATAAGAAACTTACCTCAGAAAGATTGAAGCTAGAAGTGCTTAAACAACATGTAGACGCCGAAAATGTCAGGGCAAGGCATGTTATCTGTTACAGACAATTAGAAGAGCTAGACGATTACGACGCTTATGTTCAGGTGTTCAGACGGCAATTCTCGAAGAAAAGTGACCAAGACCCCTCTGGGCGATGGTTAAAATGCTTGCACTTAAACGTCCTGCCTCCCAACTCGTTACAGAGTATGCTGCAAAGCTTGATCTGTGGGGAAAGGATATGGAGAAACTGCTCAAGGCTTCCGAGTGGACACTGCCACTGGACGGTGACCACATGTCAGTAACACTAGTATCTAAATTAATCATGCTCTCGAAAATTTTAAGTGATTGTGATGACGTTACAAGCGAAAGGCTGTACAAGGATTTGAAGGAAACACTGTCCTTAGGAAAAATTGATTGCATGCTAAGAGGATATGCCGAGACAAATCCTCGACACGACTCGTATGTGATGCCGGTACGATCAACCCACACGCCACCGCCACAGGCTAGTAACTCGCACTCGGGAGCACGGTACAGTAGGTCCTTATCACGTAGTGGAGGCCCAACAGAAAACAGACCTCGCAGCGTCTCATGGCAACGCCCTCCTCAAGTCGAATGTTACCAGTGTGGACTACCAAGCCACGTCGCGATGGATTGTTACAATTCAACATCTTGCGGTAATTGTCAATATACAGGACACACCGAAAGAAATTGCTACCAGGAACCTTGGTGTAGCTACCACAAATACATAGGACACAAAAACCAGAGATTGTCGCGCGCGGCGAGCTAACAATCTTCGAGCTCAAAATGTTCGTACAGGACCCCCTTCGTAGGTAAACACAAGGAAGGGAACACTACTCTTCAAATAAGTCAAAAGAACCGACAAACTGAAGACTTAGAGAATGTAGAAAGAGAAACAAAACTGATAATCCCGATAAACAAACACACTGAAGGCCCATTGATTGAAGGCAAAGTTTACCACACGCCTACTCAGATCTTCCTAGACACAATATCCATGGTGAACATAATAAGTCTTGACGTCTTAAATAAAGTAAGACCAGGTGTTAAGTTTATTGAGCAAGTGCCATACACACTGCAAGGCGTGACAGGCGAAACATTACATACATTTGGAAAAACTCATGTCACTGTTACATTAGGAGATTATTTCGATTTCAATATAACCGCGATGGTGGTAGACAAACCATTCTTCCCTGGAGATTTGTTAATAGGATTTGCTACAATGCGCGAGCAAGAGATCACAGTATCTCCACCACACCGTGGTGTTCACTGTTCATACAAATTCATCCCATTTCTGAATCCAGAACCCGTTATAGGCGTGCTAAATACGAATACCAATTATGCTATTAATACACTCAATAGCGTGGCAGAGCAATCAAAGGCTACTGATAAGCCCATGAGAAAGGAAAAATTACTTCTCAAGGTCCCTGAACTCCTACACACTGCACCGGAACAGATGAGTAGTGGAGTCACACCAAAGACAAGCAAAAAGCTTAATACCAGGCAGGAAAAGGTAACACAAGTTAGTAAATGCACTGACACAGCATCAAAGGAACAAGTTACAGACCCAGATGAAGCCATGATAATTATTTCAGGACATGTGATAGAGTCGACGCTATTGCCTGCCATGTCAATTAACAAGGTGACATTGGAGTTAAAAGGATTAAGTATACAGAATAGGATACAGAAGGATACAGAAGAAAAGGATACAGAAGTATTTACAATGCCAGAATCCATCAGAGTAAAAGGAACGCAACTTGATTCCGCTGTTTATAAATCAGAAAATGGGAAATTAGAAGTTTTAGTTATGAGTACACTGAATAAGAACATCACTTTGAAACCAGGAACCCAGATAGGATCATTCCAAGTCTGTAAACACCCAATTAAAATAGTAAATGAAACCCAGAACTCAGATACTGCAACTGACACATTCGTCTGCTCAGTCCAAAAAGATGTAGAGGTTGGGAGAGTTACTCAACCACCTTAAACCTACCAGCTGACCTAATTTAGAGCACGAACTCCTATCACTGTTAACGAAACACGAGCACGCAATATCCTTACCAGGGGACGCCTTGGGTAAGACTGCCGTGTTGAAACATCAAATAAATTTAAAATCAGGTACACAGCCAATTTATATACCAGCATATAGATGGCTACGAGTTGTGTGTTGGTCCCCATGGCTCCGGTACCAGAAACACCAACAGTTCTCTGCTTCTGAACTTTGCAAGGTCCAGAAGGTTGAGAATTGCAGGTTCTTGGTATCAGAGACCAGAGCTGCACCGCTGGACATGGTATAGTAATGCCGGAGGGGTAGCTAAGGAGATCGACCACATCCTCGTTAGTACTCGTTGAAGGATCCTCCAGAACTGCAGGGTTTACCGGAGTGCTGAGTTCTTTGGAACAGATCACAGACTTGTTGTTGCTACACTTAAGCTTCATGTCAAGTCCAGAAGAATCTCAAGAGGTAACCATACTGTGTTTCATCTTGAGAAACTGAAGGACTTGACATGTGCTCATGAGTATGCGGTGGCAGTCTCAAATCGGTTTGATGTGCTCGGTGCTCTCGGGGATCCTGTAGAACTGTGGGATACCTTCAAACGTGAAACTCTACAGGCTGCCAAGGAGTGTATTGGGGAGCGCCCAAGGTCAAGGCGTGGTTATGTCTCGACGGAGACGCTGGAGAAAATCGAGGAGAGTCGCGCTGCCAGGCTGGCTGGGAACCGGGACCAGCACAGGGCTCTGTCACGCCGGACTAGAACCCTCCTGAGGAGAGACAAGGAGAGGAGAGGTATGTCAGGAGTCTCGCTGAGGATGTCGAGGGTCATTTGAACGCTAATGTCCTCCGACCCGCCTACCGAGCCCTGAAGAAGCTCCGTTCCAAGTCTCCTTCTCGGGCGAGTGCTATTCGAACAGCAGATGGGCGCCTCGTGTCGGACATGGATGGGCAGATGGCTCGTTGGGCTGAGTCTTTTGGGCAGTTGTTCACGGTGGACCCTCCAACTGAGCAGCTTCACACCACTGGGTTACAGGCAGTGGATGCCGATCCTCCCATTGACGAAACCGCACCCTCTCTTGACGAAGTCAGAGAGGCTGTAGCAAAGTTGAAGGGTGGAAAGGCAGCTGGTGTTTGTAATATCAGTGCGGAGCTCCTCCAAGCTGGGGGTGAGGCCATGATCCGCGGGTTGCATGCTGTCCTGACTGCCGTGTGGCAATCAGGTACCATTCCTCCTGACTGGAAAAGGGGGCTGATCGTCCCTATCTGGAAAGGGAAAGGGAACCGTCAGGACTGCAACAATTACCGCGGTATTACACTGCTTAGCGTACCAGGCAAGGTGCTTGCCCATCTATTGCTGACACGAATTCGCAGTCATCTGGTGAAGCATCAGAGAGAGACCTCAGCAGTCTGGGTTCATGCCTGGTAAGTCAACAACGGACCGTATCCTAGCGCTTCGTGGCCTGGTAGAACGCCGACGTGAGTTTCGACAGGGCCTTGCAGCCTATGTTGATCTCAAGAAGGCGTTTGACTCAGTGCATCGTGAGTCACTCTGGGATCTTCTGCGACTTCGAGGGATTCCTGCAAGGACTATTGGTTTGATAACTGGTCTGTATTCTGGGACTGAGAGTGCTGTGAAGTGTGGGGCAGGTGTATCCAGCTTCTTTCCTGTGAATACAGGAGTGAGGCAAAGGTGCGTCCTTGCCCCATCACTTTTCAACGGTTGTATGGACTGGGTATTGGACAAGGTTGTAGATCAAAGTGAGTGAGGAGCATCCGTCGGCCACACCAAGATCACTGATCTTGTTTTTGCCGATGATGCAGTAATCTTTGCTGAGTCGCTGGAGGTCCTGGTGATGGCTCTCGAGGCGCTGCACGAGGAGGCAAAGCCTTTGGGACTTGAGATTTCCTGGCTCAAGACCAAGGTCCAGGTGTTTGGAGACTTACTAGATGAAGAAGTACAGTCTGTTCATGCATGTGGCGAGGACATTGGGATCTTGGAAAGTTTTACATACCTTGGTAGCGCAGGCCATAATGACGGCGGGTCACGTCAAGAAGCCTTACGGCGGATTGGCATAGCCCACGGTGTTATGGACTCGCTCAGCGGGAGTATTTGGCGTTGTCGGTACCTGTGCAGGAGGACAAAGATCCGGATCTCCAAGTCGCTTGTGATCCCTGTCTTACTCTATGGTTGTGAGACATGGACACTAAATAGTGACTTGAAGAGACGAATCAATGCATTTGGTAATAAGTGTCTTCGCAGAATCATGGGGTATCGCTGGGAGGATTACGTGTCAAATCAGCGATTGCACCGTGAGACTGAATCGAGGCCTATTACTTGCATAGTCCGTCAGCGCCAACTTCGGTTATATGGGCATGTGGCATGCTACGCTGAAACCGATCCTTCCCATCGGGTTGTATCTGTAACAACAGACAATCCGGCGTGGAGGAGGCCAAGGGGGCGCCCACAGGGCTCGTGGCTGGGGCAAGTTGATGTTTCTTGTCGAGAGCTGCTTGGTATGGGAAAGGAGCCTGCATGGGAACTCGCGCGTGGTGACCCCCGGGAGTGGCGTCGTAGGGTGGGCGAAGCGACGCGCCCCCCGGCGTATGTCCCCAATGATTGATTGATTGATATAGAGTGCCGTATTCAAAGCTCGCCACAGTAAATCAATTCATCAGTGAAATGCTCACACAAGATGTGATTGAACCTAGTGATAGTGAGTGGAACTCTCCTCCTATCCTAGTACCAAAGTCAGACGGCTCAGTACGCCCAGTCATCGACTACAGGGAGTTAAACAAACGCACTATCCCAGATCGTCTACCATTACCAGTCATCTATGACATTCTTCGCAGTCTAGGAACAGAAAATAAACTATTTAGCACAATAGACATAAAGTCAGCTTTCTGGCAGATAGAAATGCAAGATGAATCTAAAGACATTTGAAAAAAGACATTTTGAGAAAAGAAAGCTTTTTCCACACCGACCGGACACTACAGATTTAAACGCATGCCATTTGGATTACACTGGGGAACAAATTTTTGTTGAGTTAGGTCTGACACTTGTTATTAAGTATTTTTTGGGTGCTGAATCCAAAACTGATCTCAGTTTTTCTCTATCACGTCAAGTTTTTGAACTGTACGATTTTCGTTTTCTTAAAAAATATGAAAAATACTGTACATAACAGTAACAGTGCTTATTTTATAAAAAGTTGCAAATGTTAACATACAATGAAAAATGAAAGAAATAGGCATGAATAGAATGTTTATTTAACATTATCATGTTTTTAGAAAGGATAAGGCTATAATTGTGTGCAGGTTAAAGTAAAAATTTACGTTTGTAGCTTTGTCTGGAGTGTTCAACTTGAGGACTATCGCGTTTGATGCTCCAACAATAGTCAGCCATCATATGCACATCCCATCTACCCTGGTAACGTTCTTCCATAGCCTTCAAATCTTGGTGAAATCGTTCACCTTGCTCGTCACTAGCAGCACCAAGATTTTCCGGAAAGTTGGCAAGATGGCTATGCAAAAAATTGTACTTTAATACTCATGTTGCAACAAGCGCTTTGTAGCTCTCCAATAGTTTCTGAACAATTTCTGTGTAATTACTTGCACGTGTATTTCCAAGAAAGTTCTTGACGACGTCTTTGAATGATAGCCAGCATTCTTTTCAAGGTCTGACATAGTACCGTTGAAATGTTCATCTTTGATGAGCTGTCGAATTTGTGGACCATCAAACACACCGGCCTTGATTTTTTCAATTGACAGTCCAGGAAATGCCAAGATGATGTACTTCAAACAGTCGCCATCAGTTGACAATGATTATACAAATTGTTTCATGAGACCTAGTTTTATGTGCAGAGGTGGGAATATAATTTTCTTCCTGTCAACAAGTGGCTCATGTACAATGTTAGGATCTCCAGGTTTAAGATCAGATCTCGGAGGCCAATTCGTCTGAACCCAATGCTTCTCTCGAGCTCTGCTATCTCACATACAGAGAAAGCAGGGATACTTTGTGTATCCACGTTGTTGACCAAGAAGGAAGGACACCATTTTAAGGTCAACACAGATGATCCAATTGTGTTTGTCATATTGCAATAACTCAATGACTCTCTTTACATCTCCATATTCTTCACGAAGACAGACTGAATGCCCAATAGGGACTGCGCCAAACAAATTGCCAAAACAAAAAAAGTTTTACTACAGCTCACAAGTGGAATTTTGCTTATCTGGAGGGTAAGCTGTGGAGAAAAAACTTGACGTGCTAGAAAAAAAACTGACTACAGATTTGGAATCAGCATGCCAATTTTAGTCTAAATAAGCTCAAAAATCTAACTCAACAATTTTTTTTCTTTCAAATTGTTCCCCAGTTTTATCAAACAGTCCATTAACGTACATGAGACTGATGAACACAGTTTGCAAGGACTTATAGGAAACACAGCAAGTGTATTCCTAGACGTCATACTCATAGTATCACAGACGGCAGAGGAACATTTTAAGAAAATAGACTTGGTTTTCTCTAGGCTAGCATCAGCCGGATTGAAAGTGAAAATAGAGAAATGTACTTTCCTACAAGACAAGGTTATTTACCTAGGACACCAAATAGATAAACATGGATTAGGAACAGTACAGTCAAAACTCGACGCCGTAAGAAATTTCCCAGTGCCAACCACAGTTGAGAAAGTAAGGAGTTTCCTTGGTCTAACTTGTTACTATAGAATCTTTATAAAGGGATACGCCGATATAGCACAACCCCTAAACACACTATTGAAAAAGAATCAGATTTTTACTTGGGGACACGCTCAAGAGCAAGCATTTGAAACGCTCAAATCGAAACTAACCAATTCACCAGTACTAATCTTCCCAGATTACACGAAGGAATTTATCCTTTGCACCGACGCCTCAGATATAGGGCTAGGAGGAATATTAATGCAGGAAAGAAAGGGAACGTTCCAACCGATAGCTTTTGCATCTAGACTATGCACAACCGCAGAAAAGAATTACAGCATCACAGAACATGATACTTTAGCAGTAATATACTGTCTAGAAAAATGTAGAGACACATTGCTAGGTTACAAGGTAAGAGTGTGGACTGATCACACAGTAATACAGAACCTGTTCAAGCATAAAAACCTCAGAGGCAGTCTCGCCAGATGGTTCACGACATACAGAATTACGAAGTCAGTTTTGAATACATACCAGGAAAGAAAAACGTAGCCGCAGACGCACTCTCCAGGAACATTAGGCCAGAAACAAAGGTAATGACCTCAATATGTAGTATTGAAGAATTAATCACACTAGATACAGACCTAGTCAGCACAGAACTGGAAAAGGATGCCATGTGGAGCACAGTAGTAAAGTACCTAACAAACCCGACAGGTAGTCAAGAACCACAACTACCAGCTAAATACAAGAAAAAACAATTTCGAAATATGTAATGAATTATTAACAAAAACGCAGAAATAGTATGCAAAGACGTAACACGAGGTATAGTGAAACAGTTAGTAATCCCTCAGACACTAGTCCCAGAAGTATTAAAGATGCTCCATAACAGTGTCCACAGCGGACACCCCGGAAAAGATAAGACTTACAAGCAAGCACAACTAAAGTACTTCTGGCCCGGCATGAGAAAAGACATATATTTCCACGTAGATAACTGCACGATTTGCGCCGAATTGAAGGTCAACACGCGTTCCCCACACAATGCTAACGTACCCTATACCCCAGAAACCATGGGAAAGAGTTCACATCGTTACGCTCGAGCTTCCACTGTCAGAAAATGGATACAAATACTTGCTAGTCGCCATCGACTATTTTTCCCGATATTGCATCATACAGCCCATGAATAATAAAAAGGCTGAAAGGGTCGCATCAATAATATTCGAGCAAATAATTTGCAATTTCACGACACCAAAGGTAATTGTGTCAGACAACGGTACAGAGTTCAACAATCAGATACTAGAAGGACTATGTAAACTATTTAACATCAAGAAAATAAATGTACAAGCCTATAGACCCCAGAGTAATGGAGTAGTAGAAAGACTGAATCGCAAAGTATTAACTTGTTTGAGGAGTCTAATTGATCTGTACAGCATGGCATGGGATACGTGGATCCCACATGTCAAATGTGCACTGAATTCCCAGATAAACTCAGCCACCGGAGAAACGTCACATTACATATTGTTTGGGGAAGATGAAGTTCTTCCATATGAACTCCTAGAAGCCTGTGTATAATTAGAATGATTACGTGGCAAATAGATTACACAAATTTCAAGTCATTCACCAGAGAGTAAGAAGCCACATGAAAGAATACTCAGAGGAAATGCAGAAACAGCAACATAAAGCAGCACGCTATGTAAATTTACGACATGGAGATTTAGTAATGGCAAAAATCCATGTACCTATCGCCCACAGTAATAAGCTATCACCCAAGTTTAAAGGTCCTTATAAAATAATTGCAATAGCAGGTGGAAACAGGTTCAAGATTCAATCTCTAGACTCGGAAGAGGAAATAATCAAACATGCAGATCACCTTAAGAAAACAAATATGACTAGAGAGACACAGATAGACACAACACAAAACGACGTAGAAAGGTCACCTGAAAATTCAATAGAAGAAACAAACATAAGTACACCAAAAAGTAATGTAGACATGTAAAATGACACAAATGAAACACATGAGTACAGAAAGAAATTGCGCAGCTATTGCAAGGAATTTAGTGAAAAGGATTCCAACCAAGCTATGTTAGTTTGTAACGTAACATAAATTCTCTTACACGACGAATTTGAAGCATATGAAAATGAATTGTTATTGGAACTAGGTGTAGATTGTAACTCCTTTTACAGAAAACCTGAGATTGTTGACATGAATTTTGTTAGGATGCCTAACACCGGCCTGGGACCCTGTGAGGCCCAGAGCCTTAGTTAGGAAGGTAGAAATTTTTATTGTTGTTAACCAATCTGTGTGAAACCCCTTGGAAATAGAATAGATTATCTAAAATTGAGACACCCTGACAGAAATCGAGGACAGAATACTGGTGGAAAAGAATAGCTTAACAGTCAAATTGGTACATCCTGTTAATTGTACTACTAATTATCATTACTTATTGGAATCCTAGAAATGTTCTTTATGTACAAGAAGCCGCTACATATCAAGTTGCATCATCACACAAACATGTTCTTCATGAGCCGAACCCTGTCATAGGTTTTGTCTAGCAACGTAACATAATTAATTACTTAGATGGTATAATATGATAGAAACGATAACTGCATTTAGATTCAGTCAGGAAATATGAATTAAGATAGAAATATTTACCTCCGCCAACGAAGTTGGAGGGGTTATGTTTTCACCCCGATCTGTCTGTCTGTCTGTCTGTCTGTCTGTCTGTCTGTCTGTCTGTCTGTCTGTCTGTCTGTCTGTCTGTTTGTTAGTGTAACGGATTTCACGAAAAGCTACAAATAGATTTGGACCAAACTCGGTATACCAAGTCTATTTGGTATAAGGAAGACATTATCTAATTTGGGATGAAGTCTATTGACAACTGTTGCCATGGCAACCAATTGATGAAATATTCGGCCGGAGGTATGCGCTCATACTGAGTGCATAATGCATATATATATATATATATATATATATATAATATATATATATATTATATATAATTATGATAATATATAATATATAATCCACCCATTTCATATTATATTGTCCATCATATATATAAAAGTCTTGTGGACGATAGTAGCTTCCTACCTGTAATAGTGTTTTATATGATAAATTGATAATATATCTGTTTGCGGAGGAGAGTAAATGTCGCCTAGAAGTTGAACCCCTAATTCTTACTGCTTGTGAACAGTAAAGCAGAAGTCAGTGACGGAACAGCGGTAGCATCCACCCAGTAATTTGGGTTTAGTTAAAAAATAGTTTCAGCAGCCTTGGATTTATTAGGGGAGAGAAGGGAAAAGGACGCCAGTATGCTTGTAAACCTAATTGTACGCCCAACAAACGTGACGTGACGTAGTCATGCTTATTAGGTTTAGATGTGAAAAATGTACTTTTCACTTTTTGGGGCCAGAGTACCTTTGGTCCCCAAAAGACACACACGTGACTGAGTGTGTGCGAGGCCACCTCACGAGAAACTTCCGTGAGACGCAGTGAACGCGAGAGACAGTGAGAGACATTGAACAATCTCAAGGGCGTAACGAACAGAAAGTGAAAGTGAGAGTCCCTGAATACTACAAGTGAATGAAAGTACTGTTGTTATCCTTTAATAAACCCAAGAAAGATAACCGACTGATTATTCCAGCCCGTGCATGACCAAAGTGCATGGCAAACGGTGCATAGCAAAAAACCGGCACTACACTTATACTGCTGCTACTACCACTACTGCCGTTAATTCTGCTTATACTACTACAGCTACTATTGTTACCTCTAAAAAATAATATAGAAACGGGTAACATATAATAGTTTAAAAGTACTTGGAGACTTGAAGGGGGGGGGGGGGGATCGTATCCCACCACTGTCACCATTTTATGTTACCTCTATAATAAATATAGAAAACGGGTAACACTACTACTATTACTACCACTACTACGACTAGTACTGTTAATTTGCCTTCTACTACTACTACTACTACTACTACTACTACTACTACTACTACTACTACTACTACTACTACTACTACTACTACTACTACTGCTACTGCTGCTGCTGCTGCTTCACTACAAGATATTTTCATTGTGTATAATCATCAACTGCGATTTCTTTTGCCATAGCCATCTTTGATTTCAGTTTTTTTTTTCCCATATCACTTCATTTACAGAAATATTTTCTTTATTTCACTTTATTCACGATTTTTTTTCTCTATTTTTCATATGTAATTAATGACTTAATTCCCTATCGTGTTAAAGCTCATAATTACTACTACATTTTTGCTTCCCAATTTTTTAAGCCTTTGATATTCTACATCTGCTCTTCTGAACATGCTAACTGCATGCCTCCCCAACTCCCGCGTCCTCGCTGAGCAAGACTTTCAACTCATTATTATCATCCTATTCTGTCCATCTTCCTAATGCAAGAGTTAAACAGTACTTTTTCATCCCTTTTAGTGGTAAACTCTGGAACTCTCTTCCTGTGTCTATTTTTCCACCTTCCTACGACTTATCTTTTCAAAAAAAAAGTGACAAGACACCTCCCGAACTAAAATGGTCCACGCCCCTTTTCTTTATTTTCTTACTGTCCTATTTATAGGGGCTGGCAACTAAGCGGGCTTTGTGTTACCTCTTTTGTGTGCCCTTGGCCAGTCCTTTGTGATGTATAAAAAAAAAATATATATAAATTTGGGGCCTCTATCTCCCCGTTTTGGGTTTTAATCTGTCTGTGTTTTCCCAAAGGGGGAAAACCCAGGGGGAATAATGGGAAGGAATAATCGTCTCATTTTTCCGGCATTTTTGTTTTTTTGGGAAAACACTACCCTTTCACATTCACATTTTTTTTTTTTTTTTAAATTTTTATGTTGCATTTTAAATTTTTTTTTATTGAAGATTTATTTCGTTTTGTATTTCATTTATTTATTCTTTTTATTTTTTTCCTTTTTTTTTTATTTTGTTATCAAAATTTCCTGGCTTTAAAGAGGGCTTTTGTTTTTTTCAAAACCACCCCTTAAATGTATTTTTGTTTTTAAACTCTAACCCTGCTACCCCCCCTGTGTGTATTTTCTTTGTACCCCAACCACACCACACACACACCACACACACACACACCCACACACACACACCACACACACAAACACCCACACACACACACACACCCACCCCACAAACACACACACACACACACAAACACACACACAAAACACACAAACACCCCACAACACACACCCTTTTACTTAACAAATACTAGTTTACCACGGACTCCCCACTACCATCCTCTCCATTACTGCTACTGTGTTCTTTTTACTCTACGCTGCTCCCATTACTACTGTATTTTGCGACTGCAAATACATCATATTTTTTTTGGGGGGGGCTACTTTTTTTTACTACTATTGCTTTCTACTAAAACGCTTTGTTTCCCCCTTAACAACTCAAACTATTTAAAAAATCAAAACCTTCAAAAATTTTACTACTATTTACTACTTTACTGCTACTTCTTTACAAAATTCAAAACTACTACTGCTATTTCTTTTTAAAATACGGTTTACTAAAAGGGTTTTTACTATACACTGCCAACTACTACTAGTATTACTACTTCACCCAACCTGCTACTGTTCCCAAACTAATACTATTGTTTTTACTACTGAATTTTTTATATTATTTTGAAAACTCCCTTGATACAAAACCTTTACTACTACTACTAGAAATACTATGGCAAATTTTTAAATCTATTTTTATTATTTTTAAAAATTTTTTCCTCAGCCCTCACAAGGGATTTTCCAACATAAAAGATTTTTAAAGGGACCATGATTTTTTTTAAGGGGTTTGGGGAAATAAATATAACGGCAACTTGAATTTAAATCTTTACACACAAATTTAGCCACATAAATTTTTCCTAGATCAAAACTTCTTTCGGGACAAAGTTTCTTTACCTACAACAATGAAGTTACCATCCAAACCCCTCTGAATATAGGGTTTAAATTTCCCACAAATTTGAAAACCTTTATCGAACTGTTCTATGTAATATAACTTTTAATGTAATACCTTTGGTCCTACAAAAAAAATTAGGCTGAGCCCTCCCTTTTTTTCCCCTTACCATTTTTCCGGGCTAAAAAATTTGTTCACAAATTTTGTAGGAACACCATGGGGGTTTGGTGTACCTTTTTACATTTTGTTGTTTTTGTTTCCCCCTGCGCTCAGTAAATTTTTCAAAAAGTAAAACCATTTATAGAATGTATTGGTGTTCAAACGACAATTAGGGAAATAAAAAAAACAAAATTATTATGAAATTTTATAGACCCCCGGGGTGGCAACATAGAAAAATTTAAAAAATGCTGTTCCGGATATTTTTTTCTTTAGCTTTTATGATAAAAAATTTCAAGGCATTTTTTGGCATTTGGTGATTTCAATTTAGTTTTGTTAAAATGCGTGAATTATTGTTTGGGATTTTTTGAAAATTAATGTATTAAATTTTCTTTTTTTCCATTGACCAAAAAAAACCTACACGAGTCACAGATACAACCACCACAATTTATTGACCACATATGGCCCAACACAAGCAGGGGAAATGTCGGGAACATAAAATTTAATTCGGGGGGAAAATTTCAGACTTTTTTCCCAGTAAATCACAATTCAAACATGCAGTATGTGTCCCCCACATTCGCAAAAAAGAGAGAAACGGGACTCTCCCCTCAATAACTTTATTTTATGTTTTAAAAAAGGAAAAGGGGGAATAAGGGTTTTTAAATTTAAAATTGTCCCCCCGAACCCTTTAGTTTATTTTCAAAAAATTCAAAATATATTTCAGGGGGGGGGAACACTGCCCAATTTAAAAAAATTTTACTGTAAAAAATAAGCCGTTTTAAAAGCCCATATATCACTCCCTTGCTTCTAAAAAGGTGCATTACTGAAAAAAAAAAGGTTGGAAAAAAAAGGGGGTTTTTTTAAAAAAAAAAAAAAAAAAACCAAAAAAAAAAAAAAAAAAATTTTTTAAAAAAAAAAAAAAAAAAAAAAAATTTCCCCCTTAAAAATAAATTTTTCCCCCCAAAACCCCAAAAAACCCAAAAATTTAAAAAACCCCCCCCAAATTTTAAATTTCTTTTAAAATTTTTTTTTAATTTTTTAATTTTTAAATTTTTTTCCCTTTTGGGGGGTTTTTTGGGGGGGCCCCCCCCCCCAAATTTCAACCCAAAAAATTTTTAAAAACCCTTTAAAAAATTTAAAAAAATTAAAAGGGAAAAAAAAACCCCCCAAAAAAAAATTTTTTTTTTTAAAAAAATTTTTAAAAAATTAAAAAAAAAAATATTTTAAAAAAAAAAATTTTTTTTAAAAAATCCAAAAAAAACCCCCAAAAAAAAAAAGGGGTTTTTTTTTTTTTAAAAAAAAAAGGGGAAAAAAAAAATTTCCTTAAAAAAAATTTTTTAAAAAAAAAAAAATTTAAAAACCCAAAAAAAATTTTTAAAAAAAAAAAAATTTAATTTTTTAAAAAATTTTTTTGGGGGGGGTTTTTTTTTTTTTTTATTTTTTTTTAAAATTAATTTTTTAAAAATTTTTTTTTTGGGGCCCCCCAAAATTTTTTTTTTAAAACCTTTTAAAAATTTTTCCCCTTTTTTTTTTTAAAAAAAAACCCCACCTTTTTTTAAAAACCCTTTTTCCCCCCCCCCCCCCCCCAAGGGGAAAAAAAACCCCGGGGGAAAAACCCTTTTTTTTTTAAAATTTTAAAAGGGGGGGGCCCCCAAAAAAAAAAAAACCGGGGTTAACCCTTTCCGGAAAAAAAATTTTTTTTTTAAAAAAAAAAAAAAAAAATTTTTCCTTTAATTTTAAAAAAAAAAAAAAATTTTTTAAAAAAAATTTTTTTTAAAAAAAAAATTTTTTTAAAAAAAAATTAAAAAAAAAAAATTTAAAAAAAAAAAATTTAAATTCCAAAAATTTTTTTTTGAAAAAAATTTTAAAAATTTCCAAAAAAAAAAATAATTTTGGGGTTTTTTTCCTTTTCCCCCAAAAATTTTCCCCCAAAAAGGGAAAATTCCAAAAGGGAAAATTTAAAAAAAGGGGGGTTTTTTGGAAAAAATTTTTGAAAATTTTAAAAAAAAAAAAAAATTTTTTAAAAAAAAAAAAAATTTTTTTTTTTTAAAAAAAATTTTTATTAAAATTTCCCAAAAAAAAAAATTTTTTAAAAAACAATTTGGAAAAATTTAAATTTTTTTCCCCCAAAAACCCCCAAAAAAAAAAAAAGGGGGGGGAAAAAACCCCCCAAAAAAAAAAAAAAAAAAAAATTTGGGTTTCCGGGGGGAAAAATTTTTTAAAAAATTTTTAAAAAAAAAATTTGGGGTTTTTTTAAAAAAACCCCCCCAAAAAATTTTTAATTTTTTTTTAAAAAAAATTTTTTTTTAAAACCCTTAAAAATAAAAATTTTTTTTTTTTTAAAAAAAAAAATTTTTAAAAATTTTAAAGGGGGGCCCCAAAAAAAAATTTTTTTTCCCCTTGGGGGGTTTTCCCGGGGGGGCCATTTTTTTAAAACTGTTTTTGTATAATTTTTTTAAAAAAAAAATTTTCCAAATTTTTTTTCCAAACCCCCCCTTTTTTTCCCCCCCAAAAAACCCCCAAAAAAAAAAACACAAAACCCCCCCACAACCCCCCCCCAAAAAAAAAAACCCCCCTTCCAAAAAAACCCCAAAAAAAAAAAAAAAAACCCCCAACCCAAAAAAAAAAAAAACCCCCAAAAACCCCCAAAAAAAAAATTTTATTTTTAAAATTTTTTTTTTTCCCCCCCCCTTTTTTTTTTTTCCCCAAAAATTTTTTTAAAAAAAAAAAAAATTTCCTTCCCTTTTTTTTTTTTCAATTTTTTATTGTATTTTTTTTAAAAAATTTTTTTTTTTTTTTATTTTAATTTTTATTTTTTAAATTTGACTCTGTCACTGAAATTATTTCCTCAATGAAAATGTTAACATTTGATTCAATACACAAATACTTTTCTTTGTTATTGATTTATAAAATGTCTATTGCAAGTTATACAGGGAATTAAATTTTCAAATTTATTGACAATCTTCATCAGACTAGAAGCAATAATGTAGATTTGATTTGTCCACAGTTCAGAACAGCTTTATATAAAAACAGTATTTTATGTTCAGGCCCCAAGTTATTCAACAGCTTACCACTAAATATTAAAGCTTCAGTTAAAACAAACCACTATTTAGCATTCAAAAGGGAAATAAGAAATTTCATACATCAGAATTCTTAGCAGAGATATTTCGACATGTATGTATATGTATAACCATTGCAAAATAAACTACTTTATTTTATTTATTTATTTTTCATTATTTTATTTATTATTATTATTGCATTTGTATAAGTTATGTAATAACACATAATTCACACACTAATTTTTTTTTTTTTTTTGTTACTACTATTCATAACATAGTACTGTCAAGGATTATTTTGCTATGGGCTAGGGTTTAGGCATGTCTGAATGCACCTATATTAAATGATATCTGCCTGTCAGGGAGCTTCGGCTCGACAGACACTTGCTATTATGCTATTATTAAAATTATGTGCTTTTGTATATTTATATAGCAATAAATATTTACTTACCTACCTACTTACTTACTTACTAACACACACACACACACACACACACACACACACACACACACACACACACACACACACACACACACACACACACACACACACACACACACACACACACACACACACACACACACACACATACACACACACACATACACACATACCACACACACACACACACCACACACACACACACACACACACACACACACACACACACACACACACACACACACACACACACACACACACACACCACTAATTTTTTTTCAATTTTTTCATATATCTGTATTTCAGCTATTTTTGTATTTCATATATTTTTCGCTTATTTTCTTATGTATGTGTATCAATTAATTACTTTCTTCAACTATTCATTTATTTGCTTTTTATCTATTCATATATATTCGTATTTATTTTGTAACAATATTTTACAGCATATTATTTCCTTATTTCCTAATTATCATTTATTCCATTTTTTTTAATCATTTGTTTCTCTTATATCTTAGTTATCCTCCTTTGTTACCTTTGTTTTACTTGTTTATCACCTGTCCTTTAGCCATTTCTATCTTATAATCACTAATATATTAATCTCATTTATCCTCATATATTAATAGCAAAATCATAACCTTCCTTTCCACCAGTCTATTTATCTTTCTTTACCTTTTACCTGTTAATCAGTATCCCCCTCACACCTGTCTTCACCTGCTTTTCTATCCCCGTAAAGCGCAGCTATGCCCATTTGGTCACTCACTAAGAAAACGCGAGTATGCCCAATTGGGCGGCCGCCAAATTAAAAAAGGTGGGCTAATTTTTCGGCCGGTGAAATCTGGCAGCTCTACTTTACCTGAGAATGACCCAGGGGTCACACATAGGCTCAGTGACCCAGTGACCAGCATGGAAGGTGAAGGTGCTGACAGGTCTCTCCCTATCGCGAGCAGAGAGATCAGAGAGGAAGACCCTTGCGGCCTGTTTTCTGTGAACGAGCTGTACCATGGATTCCATAAGCCTCAACGCTCTTCATCTTGCAAGTACAATCAGGGAATAACCACAAGACTTTAGCAAAAAAAATATTTTTTTGCGGTTGCACAAATATATGGCGAATACATTGATACACATTCAAGTTTGTTTAGCGACTATAAGAATTCTGGCAAAAGTCCCGCGTACACAGATATATTGTTACACAGGTATCCGCAGTTTGCGGGTTAAAAGGTAACAAGTAAAAAAAATGGACTTTATACTTGTAAAACTCTCCCTTCCTCTGTATGTCTGTCTGTTTGTTGAAATGTTGTTTGTGTTGGAAAGTACCCCTTCTGCGCCCCTTTCACCCCTTTTTTTGTTCTCTCTCTCTCTCTCTCTCTCTCTCTCTCTCTCTCTCTCTCTTCCTCTCTCTCTCTCTCTCTCTCTCTCTCTCTCTCTCTCTCTCTCTCTCTCTCTCTCTCTCTCTCTCTCTCTCTCTCTCTCTCTCTCTCTCTCTCTCTCTCTCTCTCTCTCTCTCTCTCTCTCTCTCTCTCTCTCTCTCTCTCTCTCTCTCTCTCTCTCTCCTCTCTCTCTCTCTCTCTCTCCTCTCCTTCTCTCTCTTCTCCCCTCTCTCTCTCTCTCTCTCTCTCTCTCTCCTCTCCTCTCTCTCTCTCTCTCTCTCTCTCTCTCTCTCTCTCTCCCCTCTCTCTCTCTCTCTTCTCTCTCTCTCTCTCTCTCTCTCTCTTCTCTTTCTCTCTCTCTCTTGTTCCACACATACAACATAAAAAAGTAGTACCGAAATTTTCAAATATTTTTTCTCCAGGTCCTCTGCATCTCATTTTTTCGTACATTTTTTTCGCTTCACACGCTTTTATTCCTACTTTTTTTAGTATTACTCTCTATTTCCATGTTTCCAATTTATACCCAGTTTTTCCCTTTTTTTCAGCCAATTGCCACATATTCTTTTAAATCCTACGTCTTTTTTCACTTATCACACCTTCCCCTTACACAAATACCTACTTCTACAAAATCTACTACAGTAACTACACCATCATGTCTCAATTATTAACCTTATAAACCTTTCTTTCCCTTATTTCCTTACCATTCCCACTTCTTTTATAGTTATTTCATCTTGTTCACACATCATTCCGTCTTTTACACAAATTGCTACTTTTACAGCTACTTCTCAGCCTCCTCCTACCCCTCTACTACATTATTTATCCATAAAATAA
>JACEEZ010012458.1:35000-48635 GCA_016584305.1 Chionoecetes opilio | reverse complement strand
CGTCAAACCCCCCCCCGGGGGATCCAAAAGGGCCCCCACCCCCCAAAGGGGGATGGGGGAAAGGGGGGTCCTCTAAAGGGAGGATCCCCCTAAAAGCTGTATATTCCGGTGCGGAGTTGGCAAAATGGCTTGTGGGATAAGCAGAGGGGGTTTTGTAGGGGGGCGGACCCCAGTAGGGGGGGCGCCAAATGCCCTTTTTGATGCGCACACCGTGTCCTCCACACGTCTGTCGCGGGGGGGAAAGGGGGTGCGTGGGCAGCGAAAGCCGGGCCCCTCAAAAATGAGCTGGAGAATGTCATTAAGTGACATTCCACAGAAGGGCCCGAGTACGCTCCCGCGGGCGCTGGCGTGGTTTTGGGTTTCTGGCTGGAATTACCCGTTGATCCCCACCTAAGGCCTTCTTGGAGGTATCCGGGATGACTGCAGCAGTCGCCGCGCCCCCTCCCGGCTCCTCGCTTGGCGCGAGACCCGGTGCTACCCCTGCAAAGGCCCGGCGATGTCCAAACTACGACAAAGGTGTCCTTTTTCCCTATCCACGAGGGGTTCCAGGAACAGATGAATGAGGACAGGTTTGCAGCTGCCCCTTCCCTGCCTAAAAACCAAAATTGTTTGGGAGTTGAGGGATGGTGGGTGTCCAAGAAGGTGTTGATTTTGGGGGTGATGAGGGACTCCGGGTTTTTTCCAACATGGTGGGAGGAAAAATTTGGGGGCGGTTTTTTCTTTGGGCCCGTTGCTGTTTTTTTTGTGAATGACCACCACTCTTGCTTTTTTCCCCATTGCGTGGGCCCTTGCCGAGGAAAGGGTGTTGTTGAAGATGATGGTGAATGGGGGGACGACTGGAGCCTCCCTTTGTAGGTGGGGCTGATTTTTCGGGCCCCAGGGCCTTCTTGGGATCTATTTTTTCCCACTGATTTTCCCCTTCCTTATTGTTAAATGCAGACTCTCCAGAGGGCCCTGGGAGGGATGGGATCTCTGTGGGGGTCGCGTGAGGGGTCTGGCACCGACATTTTAAAAAAAAAAGAGCTGCCCCAAAAGCTCGCTTTGTCCTTGTCACGGGCGCCCCCGACCCTTTGGGCTATGACCGGGAATGGGGCGTCGCTGGGCCTTGCTGCTTTTCTTCACTCCCACACCACTCTTTACTGCTTACGTCCCTTTCCCTGTACTTTGGGCCTTTAAGTCCTCTCTCCAGCTTGTATGGCCTGCTTTTTGACCTGCACAGGGCTTGCAGTCTTCTTTTTGTCGGGTTTGTTTAGTTGGGATGTTGGGACTTTACCATAGCCAGGGCCCTGCTCTTTTGTCCAGCGCTCTCCTACCTGAACACCAAAACCAGGCTGATCATGGGGTTTTTTTTGTAGGTTTGGATGGAATATGGTTTTTCCTGGAGGGATAGGAGGGGGTTTTTTGAAGGTTTTCCCTTTGTGTTAACGCCCGGGGGGAAAACTCCGCCCACACAATGGAGTCCAATTTTCTTTTAGGGTGTCCCAAACTCCACGAGACCAAGTCGTTACCGGGCAGTACCTCGTCGCGTCCACAGGGGTGCTGTGGGGGTGGTACGACAGATGTCTATGATCCAACCAACCCAGGGGGAGGGGGGGATCATTCGTCGGCAAATCTGTTGACGGGGTCGAAGGAGGGGCCAAATTATGGGGGGGGTTTTTTTCCCCCTCTCCCCTTTTCTCTCTCTCCCCCCTCCGTCTCCCTCTCCCCTTTTTTTCCCCCCTCTCTCTCTCTCCCCTCAGTCTCTCTCTCTCCTCTCCCCCTCTCTCCCTCTCCCCCTCTCTCTCCCCTTTTCTCTCTCTCTTCTCCCCTCTCTCTCCTCTTTCTTTTTCTCTCTCTCTTTTTTATATATATATATCTCACTTTTTTTTTCTCTCCTCTCTCCCTCTCTCTCTCTCTCTCCCTCGTCTTTTCTCTTCTCCCTCTCTTCCTCCTTCCTCTCTCTCTCTCCCTCCCCCCCTCTCTCTCCTTTTCCTCTCTCTCTCCTCTCTCCCCTCTCTCCCTCTCCCTCTCTCGTCCCCTCTCTCCCCCTCTCCTTCCCTTCTCCTCCGTCTCTCTCTTCTCCTCTCTCCTCCTCTCTCTCCCCCTCCTATTATTTTTTTTTTTTTCTCTTTTTTTTTTTTTCTCTCCCCTCTCCTCCCCCTTTTCTCTCGCTCTCTCTCCTCTCCTCTCACCCCCTCTCCCCTCTCTCTCTCCCCTCGTCTCTCCCCCCTCCTCTCTCGTCTCTCTCTCTCCCCCCCTTCTCCCTCTCTCTCCTTCTCCCCTCTCTCTCTCTCTCTCTTCTCCCCCTCTCTTTTCTCCCTCTCTTTCTCCTCTCTCTCTCTCTCTCTCTCTCTCTTCTCCTCTTATTTTTGTTTTTTTTTTTTAAATTTATTTTCTATTTTTTTTTTTTTTTTTTTTTTTTTTATAATATATATATAAAAATTATATATAAAAAAACATTTTATATATAATAAAATTTTATATAAAATAAAAAAATACGCAGTAGAGAAAAAAAATATTTTAAATATCTAAAATCCCTTCTCCTGGCTACGAATATTCACCCTAGGGTATAACACTTTTGGGCCCAAAGGGAAAAAGATATGCTGCGCAAGGTAGTTTCCGTTGGGGGGGCTTTGTGGAAAAATCGGTCCGTTGTGCGTCTCCTGGCGTGGGGCCGCCACCGGGGTTTTTGGGGGGGCCACAGGGTTTTGAAAATTTTCTCCTTCTCGCTTTTCCCCCTTCCCCTTTCCCTCACCCCCTTCTCTCTCCCCTTCTCTCTCTCTCTCTCCCTCTTCTCCTCTCTCCTTCTCCTCTCTCCTCCCTTCTCTCTCCTCCCCCTCTCTCTCCTCCTCTCTCCTCTCTCTTTTCTTCTTCTCTCCTCTCTCTCCCCTTTTTTTTTTTTTTTTTTATTTCTATTTAACAACTGACAT
The DNA here is from genome assembly GCA_016584305.1 of Chionoecetes opilio. Taxonomy (NCBI): domain Eukaryota; kingdom Metazoa; phylum Arthropoda; class Malacostraca; order Decapoda; family Majidae; genus Chionoecetes; species Chionoecetes opilio. Next base: position 45,726 of record JACEEZ010012458.1, on the reverse strand, counting down.
GGTATACGGGGCTACAATGCAAAGAGGTTGTTGAAGGCAAGGGGTGGCAAACAAAGAGTCCCCTGCCCGGGGAAAACCTATTGAAAGCATGCCTTATGGATAAACTAAATTTTAAAAAGTTACGACTGGGCACTGTCCTCACGGGCATTTTTCAGGCGCACTATTTACACGTACTGGTCCAGTGTTCCTATGGGGTTTTGTGTCACTATGTATCACTTTTGACCGACACTGTTTACGTTTTACGGAACTAAGACGGGTGTAAGCGGCACCATCTTGGGCCGCCCCTTTCCCCTTTCGGGGTGTTCATGGCCCAACACCCAGAACCTAAAGGTTTTTCCACATGTCGCCTGGCCCAAGTAAAGGTTCGCGGGCCCCATCACGGGTGGGCCCCTCGAGGCCTCGGGAGGAATCACCTGACGCTACCGTCCTCGTAGCGCGCTTGCCTCCCCCCGGGGACCCAAAAGTCCTGAAAGGGGGGAAGAGTGTTGCACCTGGGCCTTGTCAACCTGTGGGGCCCGACTTTCCTCCGGTGGCCCGGGTGTAAGCGGGGAGGGGGGTCATCCCCCCCCTGCTCCTGCTGTAGTCGTTGTTGTTGTTGTTGTTGCTGGTGTTGGAGCTCAGCTGATGTTGTTTTGTTTCGTCGCTGCTGCTGCGGCCACTTTGGGCGGGGGCGACTTCCCGGGTATTTTTGGTCGTCGGTTGGGTGTTGAGGCCTCAGCACGCCTCCTTTGCACTTTTCCAGCAGTGACATGGCACTGGGCACTACTCACCCAGGTGAGAGGCTGTACCCTAAAGGGGCCTCATTTGGGCCTTATAAGCCGCATGAGGCCTCCGTCGAGCAGGTGCCTTATTGGCGCAGGAGAGCCCACCCTCAGGAGGCTCGACGTGCCACTGTCTCCAGGTGGCGGTCAAAGCGGAGCCGGGAGTCAACCTCCACCTCCAGGATGTTATGGAGCCTTGATGGCAAGGGTATCGTCCCCAAACTTAGGCTTCCCCTCGAGTCCTGGGGTCCTCCCCAAACGTAATAAACCAGGCGTGGTCTTCTCGGCAGAAAACTTAACTTGCCACCGTCTTCCCCGGGCCGTGATTCACCAAGTTGACGGTTTGGTGACATCTTCACGTTCGCATCTCCTCTCTGGTTAGGAGTGGGACCGGTCATCCAGCATGGGCAACCCCCACAGGGAGGTTTTGGAGGAGGTCATTAAAGTAATGTTCCACAGGGGGGGCCCAGGACGATCCCTGGGAAGGGAAAAGTCTCCCCCCCGGTACGGGCGACGTTTTCCCATTCCCCCAAAAACCCCAGCTCCGGCTGTGCAGGTACCTCGAAACAACGCACAGGTGTCCCGGATGCCAGCTTTTCAAGTTTTGGGCCCAGGAGGCCCTTGTGCCACACCAGCAAAGGCCCCGCGATATTGGGGGCAATCACCAGCGATGGGGGGCCCCAGAGTCCAGGGATCCTGCCATTTTTGGGAGAGCAGGAAGCGGGTCCGAGGGAGCGTCCCTTCCAAAACCCCCGTACTGTCTAGGGGACATCAGGTGGTGCTCCTCAGGGGGCGGGTCATTTCTCTGAATAATCTTTTCTAAGATCTTGCTGACAACTGCGGGAGGAGTTGGACGATAGTGGCTGGATCACCCTCTCCTTTTTTTTGTGTGGGGCGTGCACGAGCCTCCTTCCACAGGCTTGGCCCGGCCCCCGTTTGGGGGCACTGCTGAAAATTGCGTGGGGGCCCTTATCAGCTCACTGCACATGCTTGACAGGGGGGGACTCACACCATCACCCAGGCGCCTTTTTTTTTTTGAGGTACGCAAGGCGGGCCACGTTGTCCTCCGTGCCCACCGGGCTGTCCAGGCCCGGGGAAAATACGGGTGAGGCGAGGTGGCTGCCTCTCAGGGTCCTGTTCGTCACTTCCTGCTGAAGTGCTCGCCAGGGGTCTGCCTTCTCCTGGTTTTTTTACCACCCACCCTCCTGCTGGTGTGTTTGGGGGGGGGGATTATCTCCGGGGTCTGTGCCTTGCTCTATTCACCAAGGACCACCATAATTTGGGGGTCACTTGTTTGGGGGCTATTTCCTCCTGACGTCATTTTCCCCCTGTTCCGGGCCCAAAAGCGTCGTGGTCAGGGCCCTTTAAAAGGGGGCGGGGGTGCGGGGCCCTTTGTTCCTCTGTGTGGGGGGGCGCTTTAGGCGCACCCAGGTCTGAAATTTTCCTCCGCGGCAAGGGCGACACCTAAAACCGAACCACGGCGGGTCTCGCGGCTCGCCTCGTAAACTCAGGAACTTTTTGGCCCCGCGCGGAAATGAAATGGCGGTGAGGTGGCCCATTGTGATCCCGCCCACCGCAGAGCGCGGCGGCCCAGTCAGTGTCAGACAGGACGCGCTTGATGCCAGCCAGTCAGCTCTTCCCAGCCAAATGACCCGCGGGCATTTTCCTCGCGGCGGGGTCTGGGCCCAAATGTGGGACCCTATGATGATCAGAGCTGCCAAACTGTTTCAGCTGGCTGCACTGCCGGGTCTGCGGGAAGATCAGTGAGCACGGGGTCCAGGGGCCCCTCTACGTGTGTGGGAAAAGGTGACGTGATTGGTGAGCCCTGGACCATGTCAATCTGTAAAGGGCCCTTTTCCCCAAAGTCTTTTCGGGTCGCCCCATAACGCTGTTCCTGGCAGTCACGGGTGGCCAAGGGGTGTCCAGCTGGTCGGTGAGGAAGGCTAAGGTGCTGCGCCGTCCCTTTGGGGGCGATAAAGAGCGCATAACAAACACATTTTGTCTGTGAGGAGAACGGAAAACTCGCTTCTATTCCCGGGGACCGGGGACAGGCAGTAACTGAAGCTGCATCCCTCAGGGTGACACCTGCTAAAACCGCCCCCTTTTGTCCGGTGCCTCGATCACGCCGCATCTGACAATACCCCGGATTCTTCACATGATTCACACACTCATCAGTCAGGAAGCCGACGGCCACCACAATCACTTTGTTCCTGAGGACGGTGGTGTTAGCCGCCGACATTCTCCTAACCGCAAAATTTTGGGGCAGACGGACTTGGGCCAGCGTGTGCCATTCCTTCCCTTAGGGAGGGGTATGGGGGGGGGCAGCAGCGTTGGCAATGGTGTAAGCCCCTGTGGGTACTGTGATGGGTGAAGTGGGTTTGGGAGGGGAAGATTGGTGGGGGAGGGATTCGTTCATGAGCGGGGCCCTGAAAAAATCTTTCCCGCCTTTCTTCATCCCGGGTGAAACAATTGCCGCAGTATGTCCGAACGCAGACAATACTCGCATTTGGGGGTCCTTTTTTTCCTACCAGCCTTTTACGGCAAAGGTCGCGAGTATGCCCCTTTTGTCGCAGTTTTCCCCCGACGATGGGGGTGCAGTATGTCTGGTGGCCTCCTGAAGGCATTTCCACAATGCTGAAAGGGTTTTGTCCGCCACGGGAGTGAGTGGGGGTGGGGTCGTTTTGTGGGGGCGCTCTATAGTTGCCGCCCTATTTCTGTAACGGCGCCCCCTTGATAGAGGGCTATGACCCGGGTTTTTGTGGGCGCGGGGGGCTCCCCCGATCGGGGAGGTCGGGGTGGGGCGGCCTTCGGGCTGCGTCTCCCTGGGGGGTTTTGGGGGGGGTCTGGGCGGGGGAAGTCGGTGGGCTTGAGTACCGCGGGGCCGGGGGGGGAGGGGTGTTGTGAGCCCGGACTTCCCTGGCTGGATCCTGTAGTAATATGAAGAGGGCGGGGTTTCCCCCACCCCACCCCCCCTTCATTCGGGTGCGCCCCCAAACTGCGCCCGTCAGGGGTCAATTTTGCTGGGGAGGACTAGTCGCCTGAGGAAACAGGGGTGTCACGTGCAATGGGTGGGGGCGAGGCCATCGACTTTCGTCAGGGCCCCCTAAAAAGGGTCGAAATCGACGACTCCCTCTTTCTGCTTCCTGAATCTTTTTTTTCTGCCTTGAGAAAGCGTTTTCAGCCAGAATCCTTCCAAGGGAAATCTCCTATTCTACAGGTGAAAGGGGAAACCCGCTCTGCTATGAAAACCTGGTCCCGGGGAAAAATTTGGGGGGTGTGGGTTGAATGGGGGCAGCGGGCCCGGGGCGGGCTATGGGTCAGCGACTGGGTCCGGTTTTATGGGGCCAAGACCCTCGGCGGTCCTAAGCTCGGGACTCGGGAGCAAAAGAAAGTTTCCTCCGTGAAACAAACGCCCATACGCGTTGAGACACCCCCGGCTGATGCCCCGAAGCGTGTGTTTTTTCCCCCAGTGGGGGGGTACGACACCACACAAAAACTGAAGGGCCTGGTACCCCTTTGCCCTCCCCAAATTTTTTGGAGAACCGACGTTTGATTTTTGTTTTTAGTGTTGTGGTGGCTTTGGCGCACGGGAAAGAAATATCTTAAACCACCTTTTTTTTAGGTGGGTGGGGGGGTTTGGGGGTCAGGTGTGTGTTTTCGTTTTCAACAAGGCAACCCCAGGGGGGGACATACTGCCGCATCGACTTTCCCAGGGGGGGGAGGGGAATATTCCCCCAACAACCCAACTTCTTTTTTTACCAAGTTAGCCCGCAGACCCCCCCAGAAGCTGGACGTACAAAGGGGGGAGGGAGGGGGAAAAAATGAAAAAAAATACGTCAAAAACTGGGGGGGGGCAGGCGGGGGTTGTTTTTTGTAGGGAAGGGGGGTTTAAGGACGGCCCGGGGATTTTTGGGGGGGAGGTTTTCGTTAGGTAAAAAACCCTTTTCTTCTTTTTTTATTTTTTTTAATTTTTATCCCGGTTCAAAACACCAAAAAAGGCAATTCAAAAGGCCATTTTTTTAAAAAAAGGGGATTTTTTGGGGAATGGGTGGGTTGTTGGCGGGTTTTCTCCCTTTTTTTGTAAAATTTCTTCCCCCCCCCCATCCCCTTTCCCCCCCCCCCCCCCCAAACCCCTTTCCCCTTTTTTTTTCCCCCCATTTTTTTTCCCCCCCCTCTTTTTTCCCCCCCCTCCCTTTCCCCCAAAACTTTACATAAAATAAAAGAATTGGGGGGAAAAAAGGAAAAAAAGGGAAGGAAAGTGGGAAAAAAAAGTAAAAGGGTGTGTTACGGGGTTCTTATTGGATGATATGTAAAACCGGGGGGAAAAAAGACGTCGGGGGGATGAGGAGAGTGAGGAAATTTGAGGAAAAAAAAAACACCAACTGTTTTGTAATTTTTATTAATTTTTGTTTTTTTTTTTTTTTTAAAATATTTGTTCCTTTTTCCAAAAAATTCTTAAACCCCAAACCGTACCCCTTTAAAAATGGTTCCTTTTTTTCTTTTTTAAAAAACATTTGTCAAAGCCGAAAATAGGTTACTTATGATACGGTTTTAATCTTCTTTTCTCCCCCCCTCTCTCTGCCTCCCCCTCCTCTCCTCTTTCACTCTCACTCCCCCTCCCCCCCGGTTGGGTGGTGAAAAAATACCTTGCTTAACATATCTTTACCCCCCTTAGGGATTTGGGGCATTATCATCCTTTTTCCTTTACACATTGTAACAAGATCCTTCCCACGACGGTATTTTTTCCCCACAGCAAACCTTCAAGTTGAAATAGCTAAAGTAATTCCGTACTGGAAAAAGGGGGGGAAAAACACAAAGTGCTCTTAATTATAGACCCATATAAAAGCTTTTACTACAATTTATAAGATATTTGAAAAAAAGTAATGGGGCCATATTAAAAGGTTACTACTCGGGGGTCGATACTAAATAATCACCAGTTGGTTTAAGTTGGTATTCCACAATTGGGGGGTACACAGTCTTTTCCCGACTACTATGACCTGGGGGTTAAATTTTCAGGGAGCACTATTTGTGATTTGGCTAAAGCAGTCGACACGATTTCACATAGTATTTTTTTTGGAAAAAAAAATTCATATGCGGGATAAGAGGGAACTGCAAATATTTCTTTAGGATTATCTAGGGGGAAAAGGGAAACAGTTTGCATTTTTTATAAAAAAATTCAATATTAAAACAACAAATAGCATTCCCAAGGATCGTTCTGGGACCTATACTATTTTTGATATACTAAATGCCTTGCACTCAAGTGTTTACTGAATTTTCTTTTTATTTTTCAGACGACACTGCTATTTATCTTAAAAACCGGCCCCAGGTAAATTTGAAAATACTTTAAAAAGCTAATTATACCGTAAACAACTGGATTAATAGTAATAAGCTCTCTTTAAACCTTAAAAAGACAAAAATAGTTATTATCTCATCCTAGCGTGCACAGCCAATAACCAACAAATTTTCCCTTAAGATAAACAAAATTGAAAAACTTAAGTTAATGAAGCAAAATTTTTAGGGTAATAAAAGATGAAAATTTCGATGAAAAACTCTTTTAATTCCATTAAAATGAAAAAATTGTAGAATAACAGAGTATAAAAATTAAGATCTAATAAAATGATATTAATGTTAAGCAAATATATATGTCCCCTGGTTTACCCAATTTAAAATATTGTGCCGCAAAATTTTGGGAAAGGGGCATGTCCCACATACCTTTTATAACCTCCTTGTTACACAGAAAAAAAAAAATTTAAAATATGTTTACTGATCTTATGAACACAAAATACATTTTTCAAGATAATTTCCTTATTAAAATTACAAGAACTAAGCTTTTAACTTTTTTTTGATCAAAGATTAAGTAACTGTTCATTACTATTGCTATACCGGGCACCACATAACATTTCTAAATTTTCACAAAAGGGGCACAATTCATGAGCTAGACTTCCTCGGTCAGAACATCACACGCCCCGCAAAATGTCCTTGTCAGGGGGTTTTAAAACATGGGAAACAACTCTCAGACGACACTAAAAATTCCCTTCCCCCAAAAACATGTTCAAGTCGAGGTTAAAAGAAATTTTTTTGCTAAAAATTTAAACGTTACTACGTATGGTACCTTGTAATCAGTAGGGGTGGGTAAAAATTGTTGTGTGTATATTGTGTATTTTAAAATGTGTGTATATGATGTATTTATGTATATGTGTATATGTATTATTTATGCATTTATGTATCTGTATTTAAAGGGGGTTCATTAATACTTACCTAAACAAATTCTTCAATTTTGTCTTGCTGGCGATTGCTGCCTTGATTTGAGATGGGAAAGAAGTTCTAAATATCGGAAAATTATGGAAATTGGACAATATTTAGAGATTACTCAAGTTTAACACTTCCTTGTATTGAGGGAAAAGACCTACATTTCTATCATTCTCTCATTCTCTTTATTTCCAAACAAAAATGAAAATAAACTAAATGCACCTTTCATTAATTGAAATAAGCGGGTATAAATGTACTTCTTTCATGATCAATCTGTCCTACACAACTTGATTTTACGCTTCAAGCTCTCCTTTGTCTTAGCGGGGATCGATTTCTGGTGGGCCCGAAACACCTTGAGGAGGAATTGCTTCTACTTCTCACACGTGTGATACTAAAATTGAATCTCTTCATCAAATCGATGCCCCGCTCGGCAGAGTCGTTGACCACCTTCAGTGCTTTCACCCTCTTTTGCGATGTGATCCAATCTTGGTCATTGATCCTATCCGCTAGATCTTTCTTGAGGAAAGTGGGAGACTCCGATTATGGAAGTATTGCGCGGAAGAAGACTTCTTTGGTTCTCCGGGTGACGAATAGCTCGATGGGTTGTTGCGGATTGAAGTTCTTCGAATGAAGCCGTTTGAGTCCCTTCTTCGTAGCGGGGGATTAAAGTCGTTGGACCATCTTGAGCTTCGTGTCCTTTGGAATGCGGTCGTCGAAGAAACCAAGCCCCACAAGATCCTCTGAGAAATACCACAGGTGCCTTTTCAAGGCCGTGGATGCCGTGTGGCTGACTCCCTTGTCGGGGTAGGCCTCGGGCAGGCGGAAGAACTCCAAGTCGCTCAGTGGAGCTCAATTCGAGACCATTGCCTCGTTCCACTGCTTCACGTACGCGAGGGAGATGAACAAACGCAGCCGCCGAAGTCCTCCTTCTTCCCTGGCGGTCAGGTCCAGTTGGTGACGGAACATGAAAATCTTTAGAGCATAGATGGCTTTGGCCATCCATCTGGCGTGGTGATAGGCACCAGGCTGACGAAATCCCCCCTGAACCTGACCGCCAAGGAAGTGGTAGGAAAGGACGAGGAGTTCACGGTAGTCTTCACGGGGATGTGTGCCGTAGGAAAGCGTCTGCTGCAGATATTCCTTCATGGAAGATGCTTGATTTGCCCAGTAGTCAGTTGTTGGGGGATTGTTTTCATCACTAATGGACAAGAATGACCCTAGGTCGATGATGGCCAACTTCTTTTGAAATCTTTTGAAGAGGAGAATGTCAGGAGAAAAGGATGGCCCCAGACATCGCACGAAGGCATCCTTGAGTACGACCTTCAAAATATGGTGACGGCAAGCCAACCATAGCATGGGACGGCCCATTTCCTGCTCAATGTGAGCACCAGCACCTTGGATCATCCCAATGTTCACAACCGTGGTGTCGAATCCCAGTCCAACGATTTGCTCCGAAATGCCAAAAGCCTGGACTTCCTGGAGTATGAATGCAGCCTGTTGTCGTTCTGTGCCGTCCACCGCAGCTGGTACACCAAGAAGCTCTTCGACTCCATCACCCGTCACTACAACCGCAATCCGATCAACTTCCTTCTTCTCCTTGGTGATATCTTCCAAGCGTTTCCCATCCCAGTGCAAGACCGAATGGACCTGAAGCTTCGAACTTTTGGATCAACTCTTCTCCCATCTCCTTTCATATCTTGTTCCGGGTTATATGAATAGTTGCTGGCGAGAATACCAACTCATCCATGTCATGACCCAAACTCTGAGCTGCTGCTGCAAAGTACGACGTTGCTTGTCTCACGGACAAGTTGTCGCGATCCCAAGCAGCGCTGAGATTCGGGTCTGTAAGGGCCTTCCTTCGCTTCCTCTTTGGAGTCTGGGCCTTGGTGATGCTGGGCACTTGGTACGTCACGTCGGCATCATCCTCGTCTTCCGTGTTGATTTCAGTGCTGCTACCATCCGCCTCCAAATGCACCACCTCCATGAGCTGTGTTACCTTAGCATCTGATTTTGTCTTCCTAGCCTGGGCTGCAAGATCTCTCTTCCGCTTTTCAGCCTTCTTCTTCACTGTCTTCTGGTTCACCCCCGCAAGACTTGACGACATCCGGTCTACCCTCTGCGAAGTGAGAAAATCCTTGTCCTCCTGAGAGACTTTGGAGGAGGCTAGCGCGGAGGAGTGAGCCACGTCAAATAAGTCTTCTAAATCTGACTTGAACATTTCTTCCTTGTAGCGATAACCCTCTTGCGGCTTTGTCCTGTTCTTCTTGAGAGTGTCATAGGTGTTGATCAACCTCGCCAGCTTCTCCCCTGCGTACTTCTTGGTGGTAGTTGGTATGTTGGCCTTCTACCAGATGGGCCAGATGGCTTGCACCATCAAGCCATCAAGCCAAGGAAATAAAGCAGCAGGCACTGCTCTTGCGATGGAAGTCGCAGAAAAACAATCTGCAATTGGGGCCTTGTCCAGCAACCACAACTGATTACTTGCTCTAGTCGCCATCAAGAAAATTTTGTATAAGTGAAACAAAAGTGGCCAACTTGAGTGACCCCTCAAAATCCTCCTACAGCTGTCAAATTTTGTGTGAACAATCATTTATAGAGGTGTAATACGGGCAAGAGTCACCCCGACCCGAATCTTCCACTTTTACATTTGAGACACCCTAGTGTATATACAAGTATGTATATATGTATGTGTTTATGTATGTATATATGTGTGCATGTACTATATGTATTATTTATACATATATTATTTAGGTGTGTGTGTATGTATGTATTTTTGTATGTGTGTATATGCAAGTATGTATATATGTATGTGTTTATGTATGTATATATGTGTGTATGTATATGTATGCGTAAGTATGTATGTGTATAAAAATCTGAATAGATAAAAATTACATTTATGTATACTATGTTGAGTTGTCTGCGGCCATCGCTGTGAGATAAATTTAACCTAGAGATAATGATGAATGAACATATCTACGGTTTTTTTTCTACCAGGCTCTTGAAAGAGTTGCCCCCGGCAGGATTCGAACTCGGGACATTGAGTTCAGCACTCCAAGATCCTAACCACTCAGCCACCGCCTCCCCATACTCAAGGGTCCACGCACAGATACAATCCTTCAATCCCCTGTGCCTTATACCTCCATCTTTGCCTTGCTTCTTACACTCCCTTCCCTTCCTCCTCTACCTCACCTCCCCTTGCTTCCCCTTGCCTCGGATTCCTCACTTAACTGACTCTGGAACGCGTGTTGAAGCGGATGGAATGGAGGAGAAGGAGGAGGAGAGGGGAAAGGGAGAGGAGAGGCGAAAGTGAGATCGAGTCGTTTGTGTGCCGGAGGTCGAGCATATGATTCATATTCGACTTAGATGAAGCGTCGTCGAAATCCACTGCTGTGAGGACGAGGCTTTATATTTTGTTCTCTCTCTCTCTCTCTCTCTCTCTCTCTCTCTCTCTCTCTCTCTCTCTCTCTCTTCTCTCTCTCTCTCTCCTCTCTCCTCTCTCTTCTCTCTCCTCTCTCTCTCGTCTCTCTCTCCTCTCTCTCTCTCTCTCTCTCTCTCTCTCTCTCTCTCTCTCTCTCTCTCTCTCCTCTCTCTCTCTCTCCTCTCTTCTCTCCTCTCCTCTCTCTCTCTCTCTCTCTCTCTCTCTCTCTCTCTCTCTCTCTCTCTCTCTCTCTCTCTCTCTCTCTCTCTCTCTCTCTCTCTCTCTCTCTCTCTCTCTC
>JACEEZ010012458.1:25000-30000 GCA_016584305.1 Chionoecetes opilio | reverse complement strand
AGATTTTAGCAAGCTCTGTATTTGCTATGTTGATTAGTTATGTGGGTTTGTCACCAATTATGTAAATCATCGGCAAATAATATGGTATTCAGCGGCCCAGATATGCTACATATGTCGTTGATGTATTATAGAAACTAGAAACATAATAGGTCCCAGTATACTGCCTTGAGGTACGCCTTGATGCACTGATTTGGTAGGGGAAAAGATATTGTTGAACACTGTACATTGGATCCTATTAGTTAGGCATGAGTTGAACCAGTCACGAATACAGCCACGAATTCCATAGTGACACATTTTTTACAGTAGAATGTTGGGTTGAATAGAGTCAAATGCCTTTCGAAAATCAATAAAGATTGAAATGATAGATTTGTTGTTATTTAGTGTTGTGTATAGGGCAGATGTTTAGGTATTGATGACATCAAAGGTATTAAAACTTGGTTGGATTCAAATTGCATATCATTTTAGTATGTTCATTATATTTAAGAATAGCAATATGTGCTTTTTCATTATTTTTTTGTTTTGAAAACACAGGTAAGATAGAAATTTGTCGATAGTTCTACAAACCAGTTTTGTTTCCCGATTTATGGATTGGAATTACTTTTGCCAGGTTGAATGTGTTAGGAAAAACACCAGTCCTAATTGATTGGTTAAGCAGTATAGCTAGGGGTTTAGCATATATTACTTTGTTTTCTTTTATTACTTCTATTGATACGTTATCAATGTGTCCTTTCTTATATTTTAGAGAAGTGATTACTCTCTCTCTCTCTCTCTCTCTCTCTCTCTCTCTCTCTCCTCTCTCCTCTCTCTCTCTCTCTCTCTCTCCTCTCTTCTCTCTCTCTCTCTCTCTCTCTCTCCTCTCTCTCTCTCTTCTCTCTCTCTCTCTCTCCTCTCTCTCTCTCTCTCTCTCTCTCTCTCTCTCTCTCTTCTCCCTCTCTCTCCTCTCCCTCTCTCTCTCTCTCTCCTCTCTCTCTCTCTCTTCTCTCTCTCTCTCTCTCCTCTCTCTCTCTCTCTCTCTCTCTCCCTCTCCTCTCTCTCTCCTCTCTCTCTCTCTCATCTCTCTCTCCTCTCTCTCTCTCTCTCTCTCTCTCTCTCTCCCTCTCCCCCCCCCCCCCCCCCCGCCACCTCATCACTTCGCCTCAATACCTTCAAAGACCACTACTGTTCAAGGGCTAAATCTTCTCACACATACACCTTTCTCTTCCCTCTCATTCCTTTCTTCCTCCAACCATCTCTCCGGCGCCTTTACCATTTTCCTCCTCCTCGTCCCTCCTCCTCCTCCTCCTCCTCCTCCTCCTCCTCCTCCTCCTCCTCCTCCTCCTCCTCCTCCTTCCTCCTCCTCCTCCTCCTCCTCGTCCTCGTCCTCTTCCTCTTCCTCTTCCTCTTCCTCTTCCTCGTCCTCGTCCTCCTCCTCCTCCTCCTCCTCCTCCTCCTCCTCCTCCTCCTCCTCCTCCTCCTCCCTCCTCCTCCTCCTCCTCCTCCTCCTCCTCCTCCTCCTCTAAGTCAGACAGCAAGGGAAGTGGGGCTCGAGTACTCAATAGTGACGATTGAAATACCTATAAAATCCCTTATGAGTGACCACACAGGGGATTATTTTTCAATTGTTCCGTGTGAAGTGCCTGAAATGCCACAGAAAAATTTATAAGAAAAAATGTGTCGTTTGAAAAGCTACTGTATTGGAGGGAAAATGAAGTGACAATTGGTTACTGTAAATGAATATCCTATTTAAATACTTGAGGTGATACGAGCAGAGAATGTGAAAGTATCTCTGTGGACAGCAGCACAATATGTACATTTCTGTATGCCTATTTTTTTAGTATATTGTGTTCTATTCATGATTATGTCGTAGGTGCAATTGTTGCTATTGGAAACGAACCTGTTTGTGTTCTATAATTATCAAAGGTATGGTTGCGGGGTTCAAAGGAACACGATTGATTTTTCTGAGTTTACTGATTAAATTTAACAATTGTTCTCTCTCTATACATATATATATATATATATATATATATATATATAATATATTATATATATATATATATATATATATATATATATATATATATATATATATATATATATATATATATATATATATATATATATATATATATATATATATAATATATATATTATATATATATATATATATATATATATATATATATATATATATATATATATATATATATATAATATAATATATATATATATATATATATATATATATTATATATATATATATATAATATATATATATATATATATATAATATATATATATAATATATCATTTTCTCACAAATTACATGCGAGACAACTTTAACTCGTCCTCATCATAACTTATATTTTCTATACCAATTATGTATTGGCCATTCCATTCCTAGCCTAACCTCAATAGACAGACGGGGCTTACAATTTAATCTACCATCATTGGCAGGCTTCTACATAAATCCTCTCTGACATAGGTGCAAGTGTAGGCCTGTTAGTCCTCGCTCCAGTCGCCTACATCATGTGTGTGAGTCATGTGCACGTGGTTGCTGGTCAGTTTCTAATTTTTGTTCCTTTGATACTGATTGCGATAAATGTGTATTTCTGTCTTCAACAACATATTAGTCCTAGCTAGCATTTTATCTCGTCTCCCTTTCTTCTTGCTTTATTTCTTATTGCTCCTCCTCCTAATCATCGGTGTCTTCCTCTCTTCGATGGCGCTGCATGGTTTAGCATGGTTACCACAATTATATTCTCACTTATTATTTATCCCACATATTTTATTCGCTTACTTTCTACTTTATAGGGACTGGCAGCTAGCGGGCTTTTGGTTCCTTTTTGTTTGCCTATGGTGAACTAGCCCTGGTTTTGGCCTTATGCTTGTAAACAAACAAATGACATAAAGAAACATTACCGTCGCGCTCATCGTAACCTCTTCAACGTGTAAAGTCTGTGTAAAGCTATATCCAATCACCTCTTGGGACACTTCTCGTTTAGGCCATTTATCTTGTACCCGTTGTTTCTGAAGGACATTTGTGTAGCGCCAACATTGATTCATTTCTTTATTTATGTATTTAGCTTCTAGTGTACTTGAGTTAAATGGTTTCTATTACTTAGTTATAGTCTTCTACCATACTGAACCATACTTTGCCATACTGAAAAAGGAATCTTATTATCTGCCACAACGCCTTTCTGCTTTGCTGTTGTTGTTGTGTTGCTTATGTATCTTAACAAACACTGATGGAAATGGTGTCGTTCATCTTTATCTCCCACGTCAGCCATTACTTCACGGCTTTTATGTGTTTTTTTCTTTTTGTTCTGCAAAGTAGTGATAACTCGCCAAAATTTACTACTCGCAGATATCCAAACTTTTCTTAGTCATCCATCTCAGGAGCAGAAGAGATTTTCACCTCAAAACCGACATGATCACCACACGAGGTTAGTCTCTCTAAAAAAAAGTAAAAAAAAAATATTTTTAAAGTCTTTAAAAGTCTCTCTCGTCTGAAGACCAAAAGACTATCATTTCGCTTTTGTAATTCCTCAAGTAATTAGTGCAAACCCTACATTCTTGTCTGCCAGCACTTTGATACGTGTTTGAGATGTAAACATATCGTGTCGTAAAGTTAGACGTAATGTTTTAGAAGTATTTTCGATCAGACGCTCTGCTCACGTAATCTCAGCCATTGCTCAGGTGTATGTGTTGATCAATGGATCAGTGGTTGGTGGAGCTTCTATACACAGCAGGAACATGTCAGAGCAAGAGTGGCGTAACGCACCAATGATTTATGTCACTAATATCAAAGGCAACTTTCTCACTCAGCTCGTAGTTCTTTCCCTCAAATCTATTTTGATAAGCAAAATTTTTATTCACATCAGTTTAATCAAAGTATTCATCTCACTCCTATGCATTATGAGTTAAGATTTCACTCTCGAAGCCAATATCTTCGCTGTTCAGATCAGTATTGAAACTAAAATTGATATTCCGTTTTTCCAAAAAAATATTTCGTTTTTACTCTTTACCCCATATTTTGTATTCAATAAAGTTTTTCTTCTGTAAAACAATAACCCTTTCAAGCCACACTTCCCTCTCTAATTCTAGTAGTTTTATTCCTTTAATTATTTATTCCCCTCGCGCCTCAAGTCAACCTTTCAGCTTTTTTAAATTGTCCTCTCTTTTCACAGGCGATATTTTTCTCAAATTCCAAAGAACTTATTATTTTTGCTCCACTGACGCAACTTTTCTCTCCGCAGAAATATTCTAATCAAACTAATACTCACAACACTAACAAGTTTCTTTCCATAAACCAAATATTTTCTTTACCCACAAACAAGTTCTTTCCCTCGCCACCCAATACTTCCAAGCCCATTTTCTCCTTCGCTGGAATGGCAATCTGTCCGGCTGGAAAAGAAACCGGGTGGGGGTTAGCCTTGGGGCGGGGCGGGGCGGGGGTGTGCCTTGGGGCGGGGCGGGGCGGGGCGGGGATGTGCCTTGGGTGGGACGGATGGAGGTGTGCCTTGGGTGGGACGGAGCTCTGGTGTGCCATGGGGTGGGGCGGGGGCGGGGCGGGGGTTTGCCTTGGGTGGGACGGTGCCTCGATTTGGGTCAAGGAAGGTAAGTAACAGGATATTTGATTAAAGAGGAAGGCTTGCAATGCGAGCTCTTGTGTGAGGAGAAGGAGAGAGAGAGAGAGAGAGAGAGAGAGAGAGAGAGAGAGAGAGAGAGAGAGAGAGAGAGAGAGAGAGAGGAGAGAGAGAGAGAGAGAGAGAGAGAGAGAGAGAGAGAGAGAGAGAGAGAGAGAGAGAGAGAGAGAGAGAGAGAGAGGAGAGAGAGAGAGAGAGAGAGAGAGAGAGAGAGAAGGAGAAGGGAGAGGAGGAGGAGAAGGAATTAGGGGAGGTGAATGCAGAGAAGGAAAAGGGAGAGAGAGGTAGGACGACTTGAGGAAGAGAAAGGAAACATGGAGGAGTAGAAGAAGAGGAAATATATATGAAAAAATAAACACGTCAAGAAACGAGAAA
>JACEEZ010012458.1:17500-22500 GCA_016584305.1 Chionoecetes opilio | reverse complement strand
TGGCATGAACATGGATGAGAGAGTAGTGGGTGGTGGTAGCTTGGTCGAGCGGCGAGGCAAGGAGGCAAGGCGAGGGTTCAAGGTTTGTGTATGTCTTACCGAGTGTGTCCCTTAAGTAGAGTGTGGGTATGGGGTCAATAAGTAGTCACCTTGTAGATTGTAGATAGATGATATATTGGTCAGCAGGAGTGGAGTACAGGAACAGTGGAATATGTTGGGCGGCCACACGTGGGCCGCCCCACGAGACGAGCGCGGACTAGTAACCTCTATCATGAGTCTATGGGGTCAAAAGTGAGTGACTGATTAAGCGGGAATGAGTGAGGAGTGAGAACGGGGTCACGCGTACAACCCTATTTATATGAGAGGTCAAGGGTCGAGTTGCCAAATCAAATCAAATCAACAAAAGAGAAAGCAGGAGGGGGTAAGTGGGGACAGGGAGAAGAATAGATGGGTGAGAGAAAGGAGGCTAGTAAGATAAAAAAGTCTCCGGGGCTTAACCCAAGGGCTGTAAGTGTTTGTATGTTGTTGTGGGTCGGTCTCGACACGTTTTCTCAACTCGCACGAGCAAACAGAAACCACTCTGGGATGGCTTGGCAGGCATGAGCCTCGAAAAATGGAACCCCGGACACACCCAAGACAACCCCGAGCCCACATCCGCCGCCCACCGCAGGGTTCTTCAGTTTTTGTTTGACTTCTTGTTCTTTCTTCAGGTTTGACTTGTTATTTTTTGGTTTTTTTCTTTTTTTCTTTCTTCTTTCTTCTTCTCTTCTTTCTTCTTATCATGTTTGTTTCTTATTACTTGTCTTGATTTTGGGTTATAGTTTTTACTTGTTTTGTCACTACCATGTACTCGCGCACACCCCCACGCGCCACGGCACCCCGCACGGGCGGCTGGCATCATTCTCAACCCCATCCATTCCCCCATCCATTCCAAAACATACCACAAGGAGGAAAACATTAGTGAAAAAATGAGTGACAGAAGTCTGAGATTAAAGTGTTTTTTTGTTTATGTTTTATTTTGACCAAAGAGTTGACAGGGGGAGAAGAACTCCGTATAGCGGAGGGACCTAGAGTTTTTCGTGGGATCCCAACCACGGATAGTGAGGGAAAGGCGAGCGGAACGGAGTGGATTGTAGGCGTATAAAGTTTTGCAGCAGCGTAAAAAGGGTAAGATTACCTCCGTATAGCAGAGGGGTCATTGGATTTAATGTGGCCTCGTCCGAACCACGGTAGGATAGTAGCAGTGAGTTACAGGAGGGGGAGGGGGGGGGGAGTGGAACGGAGTGGATTGTAGGAGTAAAAAATGTTGCAGCAGCATAAAAGGGGGAAAAGAATACCTCCGTATAGCAAAGGGGTCATTGGATTTAATGTGGCCTCGTCCGAACCACGGAAGGATAGTGAGAGTGGCTGAGAAGGACAACAAAGATACTTTCGACCGATTTGCATCCCCACCGTAGATGACCCCCAGTAGATGATCCCCACCACTAGGGAGAGAACATGGGGGCAGTAAGTTAGATGAGGTAGAACAAGGGCTTTGTAGAGGTGCAAGTTTGTACGCGCGCAACTGTATTTGAACCTAACCAGGCTGTTCTGCACTCTGGCCGCGGTATCTAATTTGGTGCTTGTGTGGTGGTGGAATTTGAGGTCTTTATCTATGTTAAGGCCGAGTACTGTGTTATTATTACTTCGGGGGATTGGTGTGGGTTGTGGGAGAAACGGGTATAGATATATTTGTCTCGGCCTCTCGCGTTTTTTTTTTAAGTAAGTGACTTTGGTTTTCTAAGGGTGGGAGTGAATCCTCCACTTGAGTTCCCATAGGCTGGTTGCAGTGATTTCCCTTTGGATGCGGTCAGTTAAGTGATCTAATTTTGTGTCGCTAGGAGGGTCACGTCGTCTGCATATTGGATGGTCAGAGATTGTCGTTGTATTGGGTCAGGTAGGTCATGAGTGTACATGTTAAAGAGAGTTGGGGAAAGGATAGAGCCCTGGGAGATCCCGGCTAGTGGTGTAAAAGGGTCGGAAAGTATGTCTGTATGTCGGAGCCTCATTTGTCAAGTCTGTCAGGAGGTTACATAAAAGTCTTTTGGTCAGAGGAAGGAGGTCAAAGTCGTTGCATACAGAGTGTTGCCATATATATACCCTACCAACACAGTACAGTACACGTCCACCTCGCGTCCATCCACTTTACGGGAACTATCAATAATGTTCTCTTTTTCTTTTGTGTGTGTGTGTGTGTGTGTGTGTGTGTGTGTGTGTGTGTGTGTGTGTGTGTGTGTGTGTGTGTGTGTGTGTGTGTCTGTGTGTGTGTGTGTGTGTGTGTGTGTGTGTGTGTGTGTGTGTGTGTGTGTGTGTGTGTGTGTGTGTGTGTGTGTGTGTGTGTGTGTGTGTGTGTGTGTGTGTGTGTGTGTGTGTGTGTGTGTGTGTGTGTGTGTGTGTGTGTGTGTGTGTGTGTGTGTGTAAAAGTTAATGTTGAGTGAATACTACATTCATTGGTATTCACGACGCCTTCATGACGCTCAGGTGCTATTCATGTGTTATTCATCGCCTCACCACCACTTTAATTGACACATAAATCCCGCCAAACAACGGGCCAGCCATCGCGTCGCGTGTTCCTCCTCAGTTGGATTTTCTCATCAACCCCGCTGACGCCACTGTAAGGACGCATTATCCATTAACCTCACGTACATTAATTCACTAACTGATTGTTCTGTGGCTGTGTCTTGCTTTCACTACACTTCCCTTTTTCTGCTCTGCATATGATTGTACAGGTTCCCTTCTCGTTTTGTTCCAACAGCTCCAAGCCCATCCATGCCTATTGATGACCATTTGTATCCTATTATTGATGCCCATTTGTATCATATTATTGCATGACATCCGCATCACTTTTTCAGGAATATTTTTTCTCTCGTTGAAATTAACAATTTTTTCTCTTTGTTTTTAGTCTCGCATTTTTTACCATTATTATTTGTACTCTCCCACACAGAGGTGGGCGCGGTGCAGCATGGCGGCGTGGTGGCGTCTGGACAAACAACCGCAGACGACACGGCGGCGTCGCTGTTGTCCCTGTGGTCGTACAGCGCCGTCACCGAGGACAGGTGGGTCCCTGCTGAAGGTGGTGGTGGAAAGGAGCTAAATGTTATTATTCATACATAATATTTAGTGTTCAATTCATGCTTATTTCCTGAAATGGCATATTTCATATATTCATCTGTACATCACATTTCAAATAATTTCACATCATTTCAAGTCGCTTCACATTACTTCAAGTCCCTCTAAATCACTTCATATCACTTCAAGTCCCTTCACATCACTTCAAGTCCCTTCACATCACTTTACATTTCTTCAAATAACTTTACATCACTTCACATCAGTTCACATCACTTCAAATTTCTTCAAATTACTTCACATCACTTCACATCATTTCAAGTTCCTTCACATTTCTTCAAATCACTTTACTACACTTCACATCACTTCATATCACTTCACATCACTTCACATCACTTCAAGTCCCTCCAAATCACATCACATAATTTCAAGTCCTTTCACATTTCTTCAAATCACTTCACATAACATCACATCACTTCAAGTCCCTTCACATCACAAGGGAGGGACAAGGCGAAGTGAAACAAAAGAATATAAAGAAACAAACAAACTCACACAACAATTAGGACACAACACAACAACAACACTTTCTGTCCCCTCTTACTGTCTCTATTCTCATTTTAAATCCAAAGCTGGCTGTTGCGTATATGTGCGCAATGACATCACTTGCTCTCGTGCCCACGCCCTTGAATCTTCCGAATTTTCTACCATCTGGCTTAGACTTCAATGTCACTCTCATACTAAATTTATCTGTGCTGTATATCTCTCACCTAACTCCTCTGACTATGTAAAATTCTTCGACTACTTAACATCAAAAGTGGAGCAATATCTCATCTCATTTTCCTTTAGCTGAAATTTCCATTCTTGGGGACTTCAATGTTCACCACCAGCTTTGGCTACCATCTTCTTTCACTGACCAACCTGGTGAACAAGCCTACAACTTTTCTATCCTCCAAGACCTAGAGCAGCTGGTGCAGCACCCTACCCGTATTCCTGACCGCCTTGGAGACACGCCCAACATTCTTGATCTTTTCCTAACTACTAACCCTTTTGCTTATTCTGTGAAACTATTCTCTCCGTTGGGTTCCTCCGATCACAATCTTGTTTATGTAACCTGTCCTATCGCTCCGGTACCGTCTCGGGACCCACCTAAGCGGCGGTGCTTCTGGTACTTCAACTCAGCTAAGTGGGAAGACCTAAGGCAGTACTACTCTGATTTTCCATGGAATGATTACTGCTTCCATGTCAAAGACCCATCTCTTTGTGCAGAGCGCATAACTGAGGTCATAGTCTCTGGCATGGAGGCGTACATTCCACATACTTTCTCTAATCCTAAAGCCTGTCAACCTTGGTTTAACTCTGCTTGTTCTCATGCTGTCCGAGATAGAGAGGTGGCTCACAAACGGTACCGTAAGCATCCATCTCCTGAAACTCATGCCCTTTATATTTCTGCCCGCAATCATGCCAAATCTTTACTTCAACTTACCAAAAACTCTTTCATTCATAGAAAATGTCAAAATCTTTCTGAATCAAATTCCTTTCGTGACTTCTGGCATCTAGCTAATAACATCTCTAACAATTTTTTTTCTTAATCTTTCCCTCCTATGCTTCACCCAGATGGCTCCACAGCTGTCTCATCTACTTCTAAAGCTGAACTCTTCGCTCAAATATTTGCTAAAAATTCCACTCTGGCTGATGAAGGGCTTGTTGCTCCTTCTCCTCCACCCTCTGACTATATTATGCCTGTCATTAAGATCCTTCGGAATGATGTTTTCTTTGCCCTTTCTGGCCTAGATCCTCGGAAGGCTTACGGTCCTGACGGGGTGCCTCCTATTGTTCTCAAAAACTGTGCTTCTGTGCTTGCACCTTGCCTGGTCAAACTTTTCCGTCTTTGTCTA
>JACEEZ010012458.1:0-12500 GCA_016584305.1 Chionoecetes opilio | reverse complement strand
TTATATTTACCATTACCCATCACCCCCACCTATTCCCTCACCCATCACCCATCAGCCCCAACCCATCAGCCCCCACCCATTCACTCACCCATCACCCCACACCCATTACCCATCACCCCACCCATTCACTCACCCATTACCCATCACACCTACATCAAGGTTTCCTTAATTCTCGCAACCCACTTTTTTTTCACAATTATCGCTAATAGGCTGCTAAAATAAAAATTAAAAAAAAAAGATCGGATCATATCATAATTGGGCTTAAAACCTTCCCCTGGTCAACCCGGTTCCAAAAATGTGCCATATGAGTTGATTGCGCCACGGGGGGCGGAACCTATACCAGACACACACACACACACACACACACACACACACACACACACAGACAGACAGACAGACAGAGAGACACACTTTGCTATATTATTATAGATTACCCATCACCCCCCACCTATTCCCTCACCCATCACCAATCACCCCCAACCCATCACCCCCCACCCATTCACTCACCCATCACCTCACACCCATTACCCATCACCCCACCCATTCACTCACCCATTACCCATCACCCTACATCAAGGTTTCCTCAATTCTCGCAACCCACTTTTTTTTTCACAATTCTCGCTAATAGGCTGCTAAAAAAAAAAAAAAAAAAAAGTGATCGGATCATCTCATAAGTGGGCTTATGACCTTCCCCTGGTCAACCTGATTCCAAAAATGTGCCATATGAGGTGTTTGCGCCACGGGGGGCGGAACCTATACCACACACACACACACACACACACACACACACACACACACAGACAGACACACTTTCGCTTTTATTAATATAGATTTTTGGAACCGGGTTGACCAGGGGAAGGTTTTAAGCCCAATTATGAGATGATCCGATCACTTTTTTTTTTTTTTTTAGCAGCGTATTAGCAATAATTGTGAAAAAAAAGTGGGTTGTGAGAATTGAGGAAACCTTGATTTAGGGTGATGGGTAATGGGCGAGTGAATGGGTGGGGTGATGGGTAATGGGTGTGGGGTGATGGGTGAGTGAATGGGTGGGGGGTGATGGGTTGGGGATGATGGGTGATGGGTGAGGGAATAGGTGGGGGCTGATGGGTAATGGGTGAGTGAATGGGTGGGGGGTTATGGGTAATGGGTGAGTGAATGGGTGGGGGTGATGGGTAATGGGTGAGTGAATGGGTGGGGTGAATACATACATTTCTACAGCCGTGATTTCAGGAAAGTTTGAAGGGGCTATCTGGAGAGTGATCTGGAGAGGGCTATTAGTGGTGGGCCAAAGGCCCACCACTAATAGCCCTCCGCAGGAGCTAGCCAAAAAGTCCGCCCGCAGGGCGGCTTTGCGGCTAGTTGATAATAATACACACACACACACACACACATACACTCAACAACTACGTAAGGCACAAAGCATCTCTCTCTCTCTCTCTCTCTCTCTCTCTCTCTCTCTCTCTCTCTCTCTCTCTCTCTCTCTCTCTCTCTCTCTCTCTCTCTCTCTCTCTCTCTCTCTCTCTCTCTTTCTCTCTTCTCCTCTCTCTCTCTCTCCTCTCTCTCTCTCTCTCTCTCTCTCTCTCTCTCTCTCTCTCCCCTCTCTCCTCTCTCTCTCTCTCTCTCTCTCTCTCTCTCTCCTCCTTCTCTACTCCTCTCTCTCTCTCTCTCTCTCTCTCTCTCTCTCTCTCTCTCTCTCTCTCTCTCTCTCATACACACATGCTCAAGATATGAACATCACTCCACTTTTCTCCATTTGTATATATTTCTTTTTTTTCAAACTGTGATCCACATTTTCCCCAGTCCTCTCTTTCCACACGTTTTTTCCACCTTAAAGATATGTCCTTCTGCTGCATCTAATTTTTTATTCCCAGGTGTAAATGTCCTCCTTACTTCTCTCTGTATTGATTTTTTCTTCCTTCCTCTGTATTTCTACTTGTCTGTCACTTTTGCTTTCAGTCTCCTTCTCTATATATTCCCATTCTGTTATATTTTTCCTTTTACCCCCCTCTCTCCTTCTTCTTCACTTTAACGCTTCTTAATACTTTTGCTTTCTTATTCTGTCCTTTCCCTCCTTCCTTCTTCCTTCTTACATCACTTCAGCATTTAGTTTTTTCCCTTCCTCCTATTCTCCCGTTCCTGTCTGCACTTTAACCACTCCTTTACATCATTGCTCTACCCATTTTTCGTTTCCTCTCCTCCTCTTCTACTCTCCCTTTACTTCAATACTCCCTTACATCACTTCTCCCTTCTTTACTTCTTCCCTCCCTCTCTGCCGCCTTCATTAACTCATTCACCTGTACCGTGGAAGACGCAGTTGTCCAGGTGATGATGAAGTGTCCTCACAGTGGATTCTCGCGCGACAGCTATTAATGACCGACCTTTGCATGGAAGGGGGGCGCGTCAGACCCAGGAGGATTCACCTCCTATATGGGAAGAAATAAACAAGGCCTGCAGATATAATCGCCTATGCGTGGTGGGAGATTTTAATCTTAGGAATATAGACTGGGATTTAATCATAGGTGACAGCGACGCAGATAAATTTTAAATATAATCCAGGATAACTTCCTAAGTCAAGAAAATCAAGGAACCTACTAGAGGAGATAATATTCTAGATCTATTGCTGACAAATAGAGACGATTTAATTTAAACAAATGTGGAGGTCGTGGAAATTTAGATAATAGTGACCATTATGAGATCAGTTTTAGTTTAAAAATGGGAATTTGGAAAATTAAGTGGCAATAAGCATCGAATACCTAATTTCAGAAAGGCCAATTATGCAGGATTAAGAAGACACCTGGAGGTATTAATAAGAGGTGTGGGATGGGGGGGAAGAAATTTTCCCAGGGTAAGAACAGGGCGTTGACAGCTGGAAAGGCCAATTATGAAGGATAAGGAAGGCCCTGGAGGTAATAGAGCGGTTAGATATGGAAGTGAGGTCGGGGCTGAGGAGGTAATTAGAGCGGTTAGACAGGGAAGTGAGGTCGGGGCTGAGGAGGAAATTTAAAGAGCGGTAGACATTGAAGTGATTTTGGGTCTGGGGAGGATTAAAACCTCATTTGTAAGGAATATAATTGACGGACAGAAAATAATTATTCCTTATAGGGAAAAGGTCCAGAAAGAGTGATCCAACTGGATGACCACTAATTTAAAAAACAAAATTGGAGTGGGAAAGAAACATTTATTCCTTAAACCGATTAAAAGTTCGAGGCAGGATTGGTAAACAAAGAACAGTAAAACGTGATGGCAAGGACAGTAAAGGAAATTAACTCGAGTTGCTAGGAACAATTATGAGATTAAAGTAGCAGTACAGGTGAAAAGGGCCCCAAAGGGTTTTTATCAGGTATATAAAACAAAGACAAGGGAATTAGTTGGGCGCGTTCAGGTCGGGGGATAGGGTGAGGTCTTAAAACGGATGAGGATATGTGTAAGAGTCTAAAATTATTTCTTAAGTTTTTTTTACGGAGGAGGATACACAGACGATCCCTGATAGTGAAAGATGTTCAAAGGAAGCGATGAGGAGAATCAAAGATATTGTGATAGCTAGGGAAATGGTGGAAAGGTATAGATAAAATGAGAATTTTAAATCGCCAGGACCAGATGAAGTTGTATCCCAGGGTATTAAAGGAATGCAAGGAGGTTGTTAGTGAGTCATTAGTGCACTTTTTTAGGAAATCGGTTGAGATAGGCGATGTGCCATTATTGTGGAGGAAAGGAAATTTTGTTCCCAAATTTAAAAAGGGAGACAGAAGACGAAAGTGAAATATCGAACCGTAAGTCTAACGTCATTTGGTGGGTAAAATTATTGGAATCTATTATTGCAAAAAACATTAGAGAGCACTTAGATAAACAAGATTGATCAATGATTCACAACATGGATTCACCATGGGTAGGTCATGTCTCACCAATTTTATTGAGTTTTTATAGGAAAGTTTATGAGACGGCAGATAATGATAAGGATTATGAATAATATATCTGGACTTTAGTAAGGCATTTGCAAAGTACCACACGAGCGATTTTTAAATAAGGTTAAGGTTCATGGAATAGATGGAAAGGGGTCTTCTTTGGGAATCAGAGCTTGGCTAAGTAATAGGCAACAAAGGGTTACAATTAATGGTTCTAAATCGAATGGGGACTGGTGACAAGTGGAGTTAAACAGGGGTCTGTTTTGGGGTCCATTCCTATTTTTATTTACATCAACGACTTGGATAGTGGGATTAGCAGTGATATCAGCAGGTTTGCTGATGATGGCTAAGGTAGGTAGGATTATTGGATCACGGGTCTGATGTAAACATATTGCAGGGAGACTTAGATAAACCCTTAACGAGTGGGCAGTCAGATGGCAGATGGAATTAATATTGATAAATGGCAGCGTTATGAATGTTGGTAAAAAAAACCCTGGTAGTAGATACACCATAAGCAATGTATCGCTGAAAAGATCAGAAGGTGAAAAAGATCTTGGAGTGATGATGAGCCCCGACCTTCGACCTAGGAAACAATGTATTGAAGCCAGAAAATAGAGCTAATAGAGTATTAGGATTCTTACCAGAAATGTTAAAAGTAGAAGTGGGGAAGTTATTCAAAGCTTTATCTGGCCTAGTCAGGCCTCACCTAGACTATGCGGTTCAGTTTTGGTCTCCATATTACAGGATAGAATACCCTTTGTTAGAAACAGTGCAGATAAGGATGACCAAAATGATACCAGGGATGCGTAAACTTTAGTTATGAGAAGAGATTGAAGTTATTAAAATACACTCACTCGAGGGGAACACAGAGTAAGAGGCGATCTGATAGAAGTTTGTAAGGGGAAATAAAGGGATTTAAAAAAGGGAGAGGTAGGATAGTTTCTTACGGCTTTTAACCAGGTAGAACAAAAAATTTAAAAGGATTCAAGCTGGAAAGCGTAGATTTAGAAAGGAAATAGGGAAAAAATGGTTCAAAAATTTGGGGTTTGGGAATGAATGGAATGGTCTCAGTAGACAGGTAGTTAGTGCTGAGTCTTAAGGGAGCTTTAAAGAGGAGCTGGATAGGTTCATGGATGGGATGAAAGGTGGAGGTGGGTATTTGTTAGGTGAAAAAGGAACTACCACGTGTAGGCCTCGCGGCCTCTTGTAGCTTCCTTATTTTATTAGGTTCTTCTAGTTCTTATGAGGAGGAGAAGGAGGAGGAATACATGGGAATACATAGGAGTAACAGACACAGGAGACCTATTGGATCCATAACTAGGGTATCTATTTTTACTACATTACTTCTAACTATCAACTACATGTAGGAGGAACAGTTGGAAAATAAACCTTTGTCCATAAAGAAGATAGGAACATGGAAATTTCGTAGTGAGGAATGATGGATATGAAATATACTAACTACAACTCTCACTATCACTACTCGATCCAGGTGACTAAAATTTTGCAGGGCACTATCAATACCCATTTACTTTACAGTGTGCGTCAAATCTGTTTTAAATGTAGTTATTGTGCGGGTTTTCGACAACTTTTGCTGGTAACTTGTTCCATCGATCAACAACTCTAACATTGTAATAATTTTTACGGAGATCTGTGATGCAACGTTGACCGCTTACTTTTAAAAACCGTTATTTCTTATTATCACTTGAGGAGAAGTTCGAATAGGTTCTCTTGATCAATGACATTCAAATTCTTTAGGATATTAAGGGTTTCTACTAGCCCCCATGGATTCTACTACCCTTTTTAAAGGGTTAAAAACATATTTAGTTTCGCAGTCTGTCTCAAAAGATGAGTTTCGCAGAGATGGAATTTTTTTGGCTGCTCTTCTTGCACTGATCCAATTTGGGCTTGATCTTTTACAAAAACAAGGTGACCAGAATTGTACGGCATATTCTAAGTGCGGCCTAACCAAAGACGTGTATAATTTTATCATTACTTGTGGATTTTATGTTCAAAGTTGCGTTTAATGAAGCCCAAAATCATATTCGCCTTTTTGCTGGCAGCTAGGCAATGCGGACTAGTTTTAAGATCATTCTGATGATGACACCTAACCCTTTACCTGCTGAACCCTTTAGTTAACGATTTATTTTGCATTTGATAGTTATATTTGAGGTTATCGTTGCCTATATGCATTACTTTACATCTATCGGAATTGAATTTTAATAGCCATTTATCACTCCAATCTGATAAGTTGCCCGAGATCACGTTGCAAGAGGTCACGGGTTTCCTAGTATTTTGTTTTACCGCCTAATTTGTTGTTATCTGCAAATTTTCGATATTTTTTTAAAGACAAGTCCGCAGTTCAGATCATTGATATATATGAGAAAAAGAGTAGGACCCAGGACGAGCCTGAGGCACCCCACTAGTAACATCTAACCAATCAGATGCCTCACCATATATTACTACCCGTTGTTACGATTTGAAAGCCATCGCCAATCCATGTACATAACTGCTCTCCTAAGCCAGTGCCCTTAGCTTGGTCAAAAGTCGCTTTTGGGGAACTGTATCGAAAGCTTTCTAAAAATCAAGGTATATTTATATCCGAGGGAATTTTAGCTTTCCCAGTTTGAAATAAATGACATTGCAAAAATCGAGTAGGCTTGTTAAGCAGGATCTCTTATTACGAAAACCATGTTGGGAGCTTAATATTGAGTTATTTTCATCAAAAAAAAAAGACACTATTTTATCCCGCAATATTTTCTCAAATAGTTTAACAATCACAGACGTTAGACTAATTGGGCGATACTTACTTGCGAGGCACTTAATCCCTTTTTTGAATATCGGTGTAAAAATTAGCTAATTTCCACTTTATAGGAACATTTTTGTCCATTAGCGATTGTTAAAAATAGTCATTAATGGGAGCAAAAGTTTATCTATGACATTCGCGAAGTAATCTCGGCGAGATTTCGTCAACCCCCACGGATTTTGCGGGGTTAAGTTTCTGGAATACTTGATATTAGTCTACTGTATCTCTCCTATTTCCAATCTATCACTTTCGAGTCCCGCAAACATGTTTACTGGTTCTGGTAATGGAGTTTCGTCTTCTTTAATAAAACACTGCATTAAAGTAGTCATTGAGTACGGACGCCATAATATTATTATCATTTACCAAGATGTTTTTCTTATTTTTCAGTGGCCCAATACATGTTTTGACATTTTTCTTACTCCGAATGTATTGAAAAAAACCTTTGCGGGTTGTTTTGGACTCCTTTGCAATTCTTTTTCATACTCGCGATTTTTAGACTTAATTTGTCCTTTGCAACGACGCTTACGTCATTTTAATCTCTATAATCGCAGTCCGCATTTGATGTTTGTAAACTTTTTATGGCTCGGCGCTTTCTGCCGATGATTTGTTGAATCTCATTAGTCATCCAAAAAGGGGCTGTTTATGTTATTTAAGCGTTTTCTTTCCATAGGAAAAATATTTTCAACAACCGATTGAGTTTATTTGTGAATAGATTACACATGTTTCGGCGTTATTTCCATTTAGTAGGTCGATCCAATCAACTTCGCGTAGTAACCTGCTGATCTTCGTGAAATCAGCTATATTATAATTGGGAAACTAAACAGATTTTCTGTGATGAGTACGTTGCAATTTATGCCGCATCTGATTAACCTGTAATCACTGTTTGCCAGATGTTTACCTATATCGCAGTAATCAATCAGATCAATGTCTGTAGTGAAAACTAAATCTAGGATACTATTATTCCTTGTAGGCTCACGGACCACCTGATTTAAAAATACTTCGTTTACCATATCAAGCAATCGCAGACCCTTTAATATCAGAAGAATTATTATTCCAGTTTTATACGCGGTAGGTTAAATACTCCACAATAATTGTGTCGTTATTATTGTTGACAGAGGAGGAGGAGGAGGAGGAGGAGGAGGAGGAAGGAGGAGGAGGAGGAGGAGGGGAGGAGGAGGAGGAGGGGAGAAGGAGGAGAAGGAGGAAAGAGGAGGGTGGAGAAGGAGGAAAGGAAAGCTTATTAGGAGAAAAAATAAAGTGATTATCCCTCAGAAAATCGACCATATCACTATTTCTTTTTACCCTACCCGGTTTTTTTTCACATTTTTTTTTCAAACATTATCTTCTTATCCTCACGTTTACCTTACCTAACTCTACCCAGGTATTCAGCCTGTACTTACATTACTTAACCCAGTTAAAGTGTTTGGGTATATGGATAACTATAGTATTAGTAATGCTTTTAAGTATCCCAGATAAGTTTAAAAGCTTCTAAAATCTACAGCCACCTCCCTTTGATCCTAAAAAAAAAATTTGTGTCAGTGTTTCATGTGACTGTAAAAAAAGACCAATTTTTTGTACCTACAGAAAGAAAAAGTGAAAAAAGACAAACAAATATCTTACAGATACACAAAGAAGTGGTATTACCGTATAAATTTTTAAAATTTATCTTCTGGGCACGAATATATTTAGAGATAAAAAAAAAAAAAAAAAAAAAATATATATATATATATATAATATATAAAATAATATATATATATATATATATATATATTTTATATATATTTTGTTATATATATATATAATATATATATATATATATATATAAAATATATATATGAAGTTTGGAATCCGATGGGCATTAGAAAATTTTAGTCAAGATGACATCTTTCATAGTTGTAATTACGTAATTTTGAAGGCAACTTAGTTTGTAAAAAAAAAAATCAAGGAAAGGTGTGTGTGTTCCATTAACATGCATGATATATATTTTTTTTAGTGTTTAAATGCGGGATGGCCATTAGTCGCGGGGGGGGGGGGAAGAGAGAGAGGGGAAGAGAAGAGGAGACGGGGGAGAGAGGAGGAGGAAAAGAGAGAGAGAGAGGGGATGGGGGAGAGTAGACAAGAGGAGGAGAGAGGAGGGAGACGGGGAGGGGAGAGAGAGAGAAGAGAGGAGAGAGAGAGAGGGGAAGAGGAAGAGAGAGAGAGAGCACCAGGGGGAAAAGAGAGAGAGGGGAGGGGAGAAGAAGGAGGAGAGAGAGAGAGTTCAAATTTCAAAAATTTAAAATTATTTTATTTCCACTGAAATAGTGGTTATTCATTACATTTCCAAAAAACATCATAAGATAAAATACAATAGAATTAAAATATCACATACCAAAAAGGTTTTGTCCCTAATACTACAACAATGCAAAAAAAGGGTACAGACATTGCAAAAATTATGGTAGGTTATATAATTGCTGTGGTATTTAAAAGGAGGCTGGGAAGTTACTTTTAAATGTAGGCAAGTAGCAGCATCAGTGATATTTAAATGGCAGGTTGTTCCATATTTTAGGCCCTATGACATCCATACTTCTAGCACCCGCATCTGTTTTAGTTTTGGGTACATATAAACAATTTTGCTGTCTGGTCTGCTTTTGGTTACTTCACGAAAAAGTAGGAAGTTTCTTGAAACCCTGCAGGATAAAAATCTGTGTAATACCTTAAAGACAGTGGTACATGTGTCCAATAAAATCTTCTCTTTTACTTTTATCCACCCTAGTTCTTTTAATATAGGCGTTACATGGGGCGTATTCTTAGCACCACCTATGGCTACCTTGGCGCAAAGTATTGTAAATTTTTGGGGCATCGCTCATTATTTGTTAGATTTTTTCGTGCCCCATATCCGAATACAGTAGTTGATTATGCTGAGTACTAATGACTGCACCGCAATTTTTCGGGAGGGTTTGTCAAGATTGTCACTTACACGGCTTTTGAACATTAGTGTACCAACAACTTTTTTAGACCTCATTGATATGTTTGTCGAAACGCAATAAAACCGATCAATGTACACACCTAGATTTTTAACTGACTGCTTGGGGTGGGTGGTACCCTCATCTACTTTGATGACGCATTGGAAGGGACATGTGACAAAGTTGCCTAATTTCCAATAAAAATACACTGGGGTTTTGCTTTAGTTAAGCATTAAACCATTACTAAGAAAATATTTTTTTGACACATTTAGGGTTTCTTCAGTTTTTCGAAATCAGACATGTAAGTTCATCTACATTACTGGTATGTATAAATTGAGTATCATCAGCATATTGGATTATTGTGCATCCTTGACATATTCAGCTAAGTCATTTACGAAGATATTAAATAGGATTCGACCCAAAATGATCCATGTGGGACGCCATAATCAATTTTTTGTTACTTGAAATAGAGTTCTTTATGCGAACAGATTGGGTCTGTTCCTCAAATAGCTGTCAAACCAGTAGGAATCAATTTTGACCTTAAGGCAATAATTTATAAGAATCATGTGATTAACTATCGAAAGCTTTTGATAGATCACACAGAGTGAGCAAAGATATTTTTCTGTGGTCCATGTTGTTGTATATTTTATCGGTAGTGACAGTAAGAGCAGTCTCAGTGGATAACCTGGGCCCTTTAAACCTGTGGCTATTTGATAGAAGCTTTCTGACTTCTAGGTGGTGTATTAGCGGTTTTCAATTACTTTTCTAATATTTTTTATACTATAGAGAGAAGTGAAATATGTCAAAAATTGCCCACGTTATCAGCGTCCCCATTTAAAAAAATTGGCAAACCCCTATGGCATGTTTCCAGGCGTCAGGGAAAAAAACCAGTAACTATGGACGTGTTGATAATACATGTTACATATAATGCTATTTCAACAATGCATCCCTAACAAGTTTCAATGGTATAGCACCGAGCCAACAGAGTTAGTATCATTTAGATCTTTAATAGGCAATATTACAGTGTTTACGTCAACAGGTTGAGGTCTAAAATAGTCAGTGTCCATAGAAACAGTATTGGATCTTGAGGTGTAGGCACGTTTTCACCAGAATACCCTTTTTGGTCTTTCATAAGTATTTTTTTTCCCACGTTTGCAAAATAGGTATTAAATTCTTCTACTTTATTTCTAGCTTCATCAAAAGAATGTTCATTAGATTTACATTTTTTGTTAGGAACAATTTCCCGAATGAGTTTCCAGATTGCGGCAGTATTTTCCTCTACAGTTATTAAAATTGTGTGTTGTAATGTGAAGACTGAGCATTGCGAATGAGGGTAGTGACCAACTTCTTTCTCTTTTATACTCTTCTTGTAGTGTTGTATTCTGACGATCAGCTTTTAATTTACTCTGAAAATGTTTTTGATCTGAATAGCATGACGTAGTTATCATTCATCCCTGGAGCAAAAAGGGCTACGAATTACTTTGTAACAATTGGGGCACATTCGTCTGACTTTTTGTAAAAACATCAGTAAACATTTTCACTTGCTTTATGTACATCGTCAGTTAAAAAAAATTTTGCGCATATCATGTGAGTTCTGCATTAATATGAAGAAAAAGTGTCTCGACTGTAGGGTTTTCCCAGGTGACGAAATGTTTAATAATAGGTTTGGGGTTTGGGTTTTCGCATGTCAACTTTTACAAATAATAAGGTCATGGTCGGCGATTACTTGTGGAACAACATCATGTGTTAGAATTATATCAGGGTTGTTAGTTATAACCAAATTTAGGAGAGTTGCTGATGTTGGAGTAATCTAGTGGGTTGTCCCATGATTTGAGTCAGGTTGTTGTTCTTTATTAATTTTCTTAATCTACTATCTTTTGCGAGTAAATTATCATTGAAATCACCAAGGATAAAAAGGGACTTTTTTCTGACACTTATTAGCTTAAAAAACATCTTCTATTTAATCAAAATATACTGCTAAGCTTTTGGATGCCGGTACATACAACCTATAATAATAGCAGGTAATTTGCGGCATTTCACAGTAATCCAAATATCCTCAATGCCAAGTGGTCTAGTGATATCTGAAGTTATTAGGTTACATTTCAGTATTTTTCTTACATATATACATGCACCAGCACCACGTCCATTATCACATCTAAAAAAACCCTTAAAATTCGATACATTAATATAATTGTCTGGCGTATGTGGAAGGAGCCAGGTTTCCGTAACACATAAAACATATATATTTCTTCTTCAATCTAAAGTTTTACTTGAGAGAGAGAGAGAGAGAGAGAGAGAGAGAGAGAGAGAGAGAGAGAGAGCAGAGAGAGAGAGAGAGACGAAGAAGGAGAGAGAGAGAGGAGAGAGCGAGAGAGAGGAGAGAGAGGAGAGGGAGAGAGAGAGAGAGGAGAGACGAGAGAGAGGAGAGAGAGAGAGAGAGAGAGAGAGAGAGAGAGAGCGAGAGAGAGGAGAGAGAGAGAGAGAGAGAGAGGGGGGAAAAGAGAGAGAGAGAGAGAGAGGAGGAGAGAGAGAGAGGAGAGAGAGAGAGAGAGAGAGAGAAGAGAGAGAGAGAGAGAGAGAGAAAAGAGAGAGAGAGAGAGAGAGGGGAGAGAGAGAGGAAGGGGGAGAGGAGAGAAGAGAGAGAGAGAGAGAGAGAGAGAGAGAGAGAGAGAGAAGAAGAGAGAGGAGAGAGAGAGAGAGGAGAGAGAGAGAGAGGAAAAAGGGGGGGGAGAAAAGGAGAGAGAGAGGAGGAGAGAGTGGAGACGGAGAGAGGAGAATGAGGTGAGAGAGGAGGGAGGGGGTGTGGGTATGGGAGGGGGGGAGGAAAAGGAAAAAGGGCCGGAAGGTAAA
>JACEEZ010012457.1:30000-56543 GCA_016584305.1 Chionoecetes opilio | reverse complement strand
AAGAAAAAAAAAATGGTATTAAATTTTTCCCAAGGTATGATGAGGAAAGGGCACTTATGGGCAATAGTACAGGAGGTAGGGGGGATCAGGGGGGATAGAGTGGAGAGGGGAACTAGAGGGATAATGGAATTTCTTTTGGGGTTTGAGTGGGGACAGGACACAAATAGAAGAATCATAAAAGGGTTAAAGTTTTTTTTAGAAAGGGTTTTGGAAAAAAGGCAAGAGTTGGGGCCTCATAACACCCCGGAGGGGCCACCAAAAAATTTAGGCTTAACCGGGTAAAAACCGCTTTTTAGCCCCCCCACCGAAAGAAAAGAAAAAAGGGGTGTTTGTTGGTTAGGGGCCCTTTAAAGGTTTTATTGTGATATTTAAAGTTTAACGTGCCCCTAGAATAAAAAAGCACTGTGCTGTAGTGGGGACGTAATGTGCTTTGAGACCTGAAAAAAATATTTATCAGGACGAAATAAGGCATTATAGCCCCCGGAGTGCCCCTGGACCTACTTGCCCCTACAAACCCCCCCGAGGGCCCCCTGCCCTTTCCATAGTGCCCCTGCAAAACCCCCAGGGGTCAGGGCACTGCCGGCCAAGGGAAGCTGCAGGACTCTGAAGGACCGCTGCATGGTCTGGCCCCATTCTGGCCACTCGCGGGTGTGGTGCTCCCGCAGTGGCCTCCCGGCCATGGCCCCTGCCATTACTATAGGCTTGTCAACCATGCACACCTTGGAAGTATAGTGAACGAACCCCAAGTATGGGGGTGGTGAAAGTATAGTGAAGTGGTGGGGGTTTTTGTGGTGTTGATGGAACTGTCGCCGATAGGAACACTCGCCGACGTCGCCGGGGTTTTCTTTTTTTCCGTCGGCGATTTCCTATTTTTAGGGCGCCGGGGTTTTCCTTTTTTTCAGTCGGCGGGGTTTCCCTTTTTTTACGTCGCCTTTGGGGGTTTTCCTTTTTTTCAGGGCGGGAGTGTTCCTTTTTTTCGTCGCCGTGTGTTCCTATTTTTCACGTCGGCAGTTTCCCTTTTTTTTACGTCCCCGTGTTTTCCCTATTTTCACGTGGGCGAGTTTTCCCTATTTTTACGTCGCCGTGTGTTCCTATTTTTCACGTCGCCGAGTGTTCCTTTTTATCCGTCGCCGTGGGGTTTTCCTTTTTTCACGTCGCCGAGTGTTTTTATTTTAACTCGGCGAGGTTCCATTTATCACGTGGGCAGTTTTTCCTATTTATTCACTTTGGCGATGTTCTCATTACCGTGTTCTGTCATGGATTAAATACCAACACTACCAAAATTTAGGAAAGAGTATGTGGTTGGGTTGGATAGTTTCCCTTTTCAACTTTTACAATTTGAATGTTGCCGAAAATTCCAGGTGGGCGAGTTTTCCAAAATGCGGCGAAATTTTGGGGTTGGTGTTCGGCGAGATTTTCCTAAAAGTCCAGGTGGGCGAGTTTTTCCAAAGGGGCAAAATTTCTGGGGGGGTTTTTCGGCGAGATTTCCTAAAATGTCCAGGTGGCGAGTGTTAAATGTCGGCGAAAGTTCTGGGTTGGTGTTTGGGCGAGATTTCCCAAAAATTCCAGGTCGGGGGTGTTCCAATGTCGGCAAAATTTTGGGGTTTGGTGTTCGGGAGAGGTTCCAAAAAATGTCCAGGTCGGCGAGGTTCCAATGTCGGCAAATTTCGGGGTTTGGTTTTTTCGGCAGAGTTTCCAAATCCCCCGGTCGCGATGTTCCAATGCGGGAAAGTTCGGGGTGGTGTTTGGGCGAAGTTCCAAAAATGTCCAGGTGGGAGTTTTTTTCCAATGTGGCGAAATTCTGGGTTGGTGTTTTCGGCGAGAGTTCCAAAAAATGTCCAGGTCGGCGAGTTTTCCCAAATGTCGGGAAAAGTTCTGGGTTGGTGTTTCGGGGGGTTTCCCTAAAATGCCAGGTCGGCGAGTTTTCCCCAATGTCGCGAAAGTTCGGGTTGTTTTTTTGGGAGAGTTCCTAAAATGTCCAGGTCGGCGGTGTTCCAATGTCGGCGAAAGTTCGGGGTTGGTGTTTGGGCGAGATTCCAAAAATGCCAGGCGGCGGTGTTCCAATGTGGGCAAAAGTTCGGGGTTGGTTTTTGGGGCAGATTTTCCTAAAATGCCAGGTCGGGGGTTGTTCCAATGCGGCGAAAGTTTTGGGTTGGTGTTTCGGCGAGAGTTCCTACGACAGTTCCAGGACCGACAGGGTTGAGGGAACTGTGCCGATGGAACATAGCCGACGTCCCCCGTGTTTTCCTATTATTCACGTTGGCGAGTTTCCTTTCCCCCGTGTTTTGCATTCATGGTTTAAATACCAACACTGCCAATATTTGGGAAGAGTATGTGGTTAGGTTAGGGAATTGTTGGGGCTTTAAAGGTCGGAAGGGGAGGTCTTTAAATACGGATGAGGATATGTGTGGATCTAAATGATTATTTCTTAAGTGTTTTTACGGAGGAGATACACAGACGATCCCTGATAGTAAAACAGATGTTAAAAGGGAAGGATGGGAGAAACTCAAAGATATTGTGATAACGGGGAAAATGGGTGGGGGGTATAGAAAAAATGAAAACATTTAAATCGCCAGGACAGAAAAGTGTACCCAGGGTTTTAAAAGGGAATGAAAGGAG
The DNA here is from genome assembly GCA_016584305.1 of Chionoecetes opilio. Classification (NCBI taxonomy): domain Eukaryota; kingdom Metazoa; phylum Arthropoda; class Malacostraca; order Decapoda; family Majidae; genus Chionoecetes; species Chionoecetes opilio. The sequence goes on along the minus strand of JACEEZ010012457.1, from coordinate 53,924 downwards.
GTTTTTTAGTGAGTCGTTAGTGCATTTTTAGGAAATGGGTTGAGATAGGCAGTGCCATTTTTGTGGAGGAAAAGGAAATGTTGTTCCCATATTTAAAAAGGGGAGACAGAGGATACAGTAAATTACCCCCGTAAGTCTAACATCAGTGGTGGGTAAATTTTTGGAATTTTTATTGAAAAAAAAAATTAGAGACCCTTAGAAAAACATATTTTGATCATGATTCACAACATGGATTCACCAAGGGGTAGGTCATGTCTCCCCAATTTTTTGATTTTTATGGGAAAGTTTATGAGACGGCAGAAATGATAAGGATTATGATTAATATTTTGGGACTTTAGTAAGGCTTTGAAAAATACCACACGACGACTCTTAAATAAGGTTAGGGTCATGGTAGCCTATAGAGGGGAAAGGTTTTTCGTTGGATCAGAGCTTGGCAAGAAATGGGCAACAAAGGGTTACTTAATGGTTCCAAATCGAAGGGGAGGGTGACAAGGGGGGTTTCCACAGGGGTCGGGGTTTTTGGGCCATTACTTTTTTTGTTTACATCAAGCTTGGATGTGGGTTTAGCAGTGATACAGCAAGTTTGCTGATGATACTAATTAGGTAGGTTTATTGGACCCAAGCGACGTAAAAAATATTGCAGGAGATTTAGATAAACTTAACGAGTGGGCATCAGAGGGCAGATGGAATTTAATATTGAAAAATGTGCATTATGAATGTTGGTAAAAAAAAACCCGGTAATAGATACCATAAGCAATGTATCGTGAAAAGTCAGAAGGTAAAAAAAGATTTTGGGAGTGAGGGTGACCCCAGACTCCGACCTAGGAAAACAATGATTGAGGCCGAAATAGAGAAATAGAGGGTTGGATTCATTCCCAGAAGTTTAAAAGAGAAGGCGGAAGTTTTTCTAAAGTTTATCTGGCTCTAGTCAGGCCTCACCTAGACTAGCAGTTCGTTTGGTCCCCAAATTTTACAGGAGGGAATGCCTCTTAGAAACAGTGCAGAGAATGATGACCAAATGATAAAAGGGATGCGAAACTTAGTTATGAGAGGAGATTGAAGTTTTTAAATTACACTCACCGAGAGACGCAGAGTAAGGGCGTTTGATAAAATTTTTTAAGTGGATTAAAGGGGATGAAATAAAGGAGAGGTAGGAAAAGTTTTAGGGGTTTTTAACCAGGGTAGAAAAAAAGAACGGTTCAAGCGGGAGAACGTAGATTTAAAAAAGGAAATAAAAAAAAATGGTTCACAAATAGGGTGGTGAATGATTGGCTGGATCATAGACAGGTATTAGTGCTGAGTCTTTGGGGGAGTTTTTAAAGGGGGCTGGATAGGTTCAGGGTCAGGTCATAACTTAAAACTTTTGCTAATAGTCATGAAAATCGTTAAAGGTACCCAAAATTCAATGGAAATTACGTTCTGGGCCCCAAAGGGTTAAGCAAATCTGAGTTCCCATTGCTCTTCCCATTGTTTCTTAAAAAAGTACCACAGTTCTGTGCTTAAAAATCCAATTTTGTGCATTTAATGAATTTTTATGAAAGATAATTTACAACTCTATGAAAAAAACCCTTCAAAATATTTTTTTATTTTTTTTATGTATTTAAAAAGATTTTTTTTTTTTTTTTTTTTTTTATATACATTTTTGCCTAAGTGCCCGTAGGCAGTGGGACCCGGGGGGATGGTGGCCCTGGGGGTTCACTTGAGGGCTGTGATGGTTGGGCCTCGCCCGTGGTGGCGCAGGCAGGGTTTTTATAGTGACCCCTGTGATTAGAGGCTCATGCCCCCCCCCTTGTATAGGCCCCGGGGCCCCGCAATTGAAAATAGAGTTAAAGGGCAGGGCATGGGTGTTCTTAGGCCACTCCACGGTGCAGAAAGATTTGGTTTTTTTCCGGGATAGAACCGGGTCACCGAGAAGCCAGTCGGAGACGCTAACCACTCCGCTACCGCCTATAAACCTTTGATAAGGGAGTTTAGTTCCTATTTCCTATTTTTTATTTCCTATGTTCTTTTGTTCCATTCTTATGTTCCCTTTTTCCTATTTCTTATGTTCCTATGTTCCTATTTCTTTGTTTTTATTTTTTCCCATATTCCTATGTTCCCCGCAGTTCCGGGTAGACCAGGGCCAGGTGTCTTTGTTCCCATGTTCCTATGTTTCCCCGCAGGTTTTGGCTAGACCCGGACCAGGATCTTTTGTTCCTTGTTCTTATGTCCTATGTTCCCGGGAGGTTCTGCCTGGGCCAGGACCAGGGGAGCTACGGGCGCTGCGGCTGAGTGTGCGGGAGGTGCGGGTGACCTGTCCCGTGGGGGGATTTTCCCCGCCGCCCTGGAAAAAACCGCACCTTTAACGGCTACACAACAAGTGCAGAAACCCCCCGGGACAACCCCTGATTTATTTACATTATAAATGAGAGGCAAAAAATATCCCCTATCTTGAAAAAATTTTGGGGTCGAGGAAAAAGGAGTTTTGTATAAATTACAATATGCTATTTTTTCGGTTATTTTCCTATAAAATTTTTTGCTTTAAGACAAATGATGCCCGTGATTACTTCATATTTTCTTTTCTATACATGTTGCCTTTTTTGCCTTATTTGTTTAGTTATGAAAAAAAGATTTAAAAAAAAAGATGCGTGAAACATACACTGCGGCAAACCTATAGAGTTTTGTCCCTTCCCTTACATGAGGGGCAAAACTGCTCTTGCAAACACTGACCCATCATGAACGCTTTTTTGAAATTAAACTTTTATATTTCTTAACGCGTTCAGCTCACAAAATTGTTTCCACACGCAACACTTTCCCATCAAAAGTTTTTGTAAATGGATGGATGTATATTGATCCCGGGTTCCCAATTTTTAGGGGAATTTTTTTTTGGATTTCTGGTTGCTCAAAAATACTCAAAAATTTATGAAAATCAGGTTTTTGTTATTTTGCCGCAAAAATATGGTCGTTTAAAAAACTATGGAAGTAACAAAGGCTCATTTTGAGGTGTTCTACATGACGCAGTAATCAGTTGTCCAAACACCTCTTGGGTTTTCGAGAAAAAATTTTTATTTTGAAAATTTTCGAATATGCTATTTTTCGGTGATTAAAATCAATAGTATTTTGCTTTTTTGCCAAAAGATAGCCCCTTTATCTACTTTATATTTATCTTCTCCATAGTTTCGTATATGCCATGTTTTGTATTTATTTAAAAAACGTGTTTTCAAAAAAAAATCAAGGAAACCCCTTGCAAAATTTCAATATTTTTTTTAGAATGATTTGATTTTAAAATTTGTTGCTAGCAGTTATCGGGCTGGAACACGAATTGGGGGCAGTTTTTTTAGTTACAATGTTAGAATTCCCCATTTCAGCCAATTCACAAAACATGATACTTCCAGATACCTTAAAAAAAAAAATTTTGGCAAAATTTACTACAAGACTTAAAAATATGCTAGGGATTGCTAGATTAAACATGACTTCAATACAACGATCAGTATTAGTATTTTTAGTATTGTATTTTTATTTTAATCCCCATTTTTCCACCATGCATTTTAAAGATTATAAAAACCTAGGGAAACATAGCAATCCCGTGGACTTCCAATGCCCTCCCAGGACTATTCCCCACCACTACTACTCTACTACTAAACTATATACTACTATATTAAAATATAACACTACTACTACTCTACATACTACTACTCTATACTATTACCACCTACTACTAGTACTACCACACATTACCACCTATACTACCAATACTACTACACAAAATACTCTATACAAATACTACTACTACTACTAAATACTATAACTATACTACTACTCTACTACTATCTATTGCTATACTATACCAATATACTACTACTATAATACACTACTACTCTACTATACTAACCACTACTACTATACTACTACTATAACTATACTTACTACTACTACTACTCTAAATATACTATACTACTCTATACTAAAACCCCCACTACTACTACTACCACTACTAATAACTACTAACTACTACAACTTCTACTATTACTATCACCCCTATACTACTACTACTACTACTACTACTATATACTACTACTACTATATATACTACTACTACTACTAGATCTAATACTTTACTACTAGATAAGGGTGTGCCATTTTTGTGGGGAAAGGGAATGTTTTCCCAATTAAGGGGAGACGAGGCGAAAGTCAATTTGACCCCCCAAGTCTAAAATCAGTGGGGGGAAATTTTTGGAATCTATTATTGCAAAAATCCTTAGAGAGCATTTAGATAAAAATAGTTGACAATGATTCAAACATGGATTCCCAAGGGTAGGTCTGTTCACCAATTATTGAGTTTTTATAGGGAAAATTTTTTGAGTGGGAGATAAAGATAAGGGTTAGAGTAATATTCGGACTTTAGTAAGGCATTTGACAAAATACCCCACGAGGGCCTTAAATAAGGTTAGGGCTCATGGTATAGATGGGGAAGGGTTTTATTTGGGTCAGAGCTTGGGTAAGTAAAGGCAAAAAAGGGTTACAATTAATGGTCCAAATCTGAATGGGGACTGGGAAAGTGGGGTTTCCCCAAGGCTGTTTTGGGCCCTTATATTTTTTTATTTACATCAACGACTTTGGGTAGTGGATTGCAGTGATATCAGCAAATTTGTGGTACTAAGTTAGGGGATTTTGGATCACAGTCTGACGTAAACATATTGCAGGGAAAACTTAGATAAACTTAACGAGTGGGCAGCAGATGGCAGAGTAAATTTTAAAATTTTATAATGCGCGTTATGAATGTTGGGGAAAAAAAAACCTGGTAAATAGATACACCCTAAGAATGTACGCGAAAAGATAAAAGGTGAAAAAAATCTTGGAGTGAGGGTGACCCAGACCTCCCACCTAGGGAAAAATGTATTTAGGCCAGAAAAAAAGCTAAAAGAGTATTAGGTTCATTTCCGAAATGTTAAAAATGAAGGCGGAAGTTATTCTAAAGTTGATCGGCTCTAGTCAGGCCCCACTAGACTAGCGTTCAGTTTTGTCTCATATTACAGGGAAAGGGTAAGCCTCGTTAGAAACAGTCCAGAGAAGGATGACCAAATGATACAAGGAGGGGGTAACTTTAGTTTTGAGAGGGATTTAAGTTTTTAAATTACACCCACTCGAGAGATGCAGAGTAAGGGGCGATCTGATAGAAGTGTTTAAGTGGATCAAGGGATTTAATAAAGGAGAGCTAGGAAAAGTTCTTACGGCTTTTAACACACTTTTGGTCCTTTTTCGCTGATATTTTTCCTTTTATTGCGTTTTGTTTTTCTTGTCGCCCAGACTCATCACTCATTGTTCCAGAAAACTATATTTATTCCCACGTTCTCCGCTCCGCCCCCCCCCCAAGAGAGAGAGAGAGAGAGAGAATTATAAAGTTTTTTTGGTTGCTCTCTCATATCTCTCACTCATCTCTCTTTCACTTATATCTCTCTCTCTCTCTTTCACGGAGAGAGAGAGAGAGAGAGAGAGAGAGAGAGAGAGAGAGAGAGAGAGAGAGAGAGAGAGAGAGAGAGAGAGAGAGCAGTCGGAGAGAGAGAGAGAGAGAGCGGGAGAGCAATTTATTTAGTTAACCTTAATGTTTGCATGGTATTATTGTATGTATCAGAAAACGAAATATGTCAATGGAAAGCTAATTAAATTCTGCTTGTATTGCTATCTGCCATCTTATAAGCTGTCCCACAAAGTTATACATGACGACGAGTTTTAAGTGAATGTTAAGTTCATCATATTTCTTCAGAGTCATAATGACCTTTATTTAATGTGTTTTACTATGTTTTATGTGATAATCTTATAGAACAAACATTTCCGAAGATAACAGTCTATCCTTTATACATGTATAACATGATATACTGCGGGGTCATGCCTTGAGAACTTCCCCGGGTCTTGGGTGAACGAGGAGGCCTTGGCACCAAGATGGCGCCCACAAATAGAGTTGTCGCTACTCTATACAATACAGGTGCTCTAGATGAAAGGTGGATGTAGGTAGTGTTAAGTAACAGTAACAGCGGAGCGGAAACAGTCGGGCTGTTTCCTTAAAAAACCCGAGCCCCTGTCCACCCAGCAGTGAATGGGTACCGGGTGTTAGCCGGGGGTTTGTAACCTGCCTCCCGGGGTGCTGGCTTACTATAATACTGACGCTATAAGCACTAGCAGACAGCTCTCTAGGGGTAGTCTGAGAGAGAGCTGTCTGGTTACAGTGGAGATCCATCTCTGCTGCGTCGATAACTGACGAAATTCTTCAAACAAAAAATACCAGAGAACTGTAACTCGTAAATGCCAGTGGTTGGTGGCAGTTTCAACTCAAAGGTTGGTCTACTGTGTTTTCCCTCCGCGACTCGCATTTTCTTAAATCAATTTTTACGATAAATATTGATGCACCGCATCTGAATACCAAAAAATAAAGTTCTTCTGTTGTTCTACTAATTTTATGGATGACATGCATTACGATTTAACGTTCTATGATTGCAATTTAATGCAAATTACTCGCCTTTAGTATGAAAGCTTAATATATTTTTTACATGTATATTGTAGCATGTTTTATTGGGGGCAATGTTCTCACTGTTTTCTAGGACAGTACTGCTACGTCTGGCAAACGCTTGTCAAAATACAATAAGCAATGCTTTGAAAAAAAGAAGAATATAGAATGCCAAAATCGTTTAGTTGCTGCGACCAAGTAGGTTATGAATGTGGAGGCGGCATGCCGCTCATTGTGGCGGGGAGATTGTGGTGGGGAGATTGAATCAAAACATTGCAACTTCACGCGTCGACTCATTGCACTTCCAGACTTTCTATCTAATTGATACACAATAATAACAGGAAAATATGACTGCCTAGGTATAGATAACTTCTAGACATTCGTTATTGACTATATAATATCATAGAGTAACATTTCCATCGCCTCCTCAACTATAACCATTCTTGGTTATTTGGTTATATACAATGTTTTACAGAATCAGGCTTCTATACAATATACATATAGAAGAAAATCGTTCTTAGTATTATACTTTTGTGTTTTAAGTGCAGTGGAATAAGCCCTTTTTTTTTTTTTTTTTATAAACAGTAGAGCAACTTTTCATCAACCTGTGAGTTAAAACTGCCAGCGACCACTGGCCTTTACGAGTTACAGTTCCCTGGCATTTCAGCATTTCAGTTTTGGCCATAGTATTGTGGTAATGATATTCTTCATCCTACTGTTATCCATAAAGTGAAAAAGTCACCCTAATGTTCTTAAATTTTGTACAGTATGCACACAATAATATGAGCAGATTTTTGAGCTATGACAGAGCGTGTCCTGTTACATCAATGCTCTGGTATATTGAAGGTATCAGTACCTTGGGTGAATAGGGATACGTTCTTGACTGTTGACAAATCTAACTCATGATCTTGTGTGTCTGCTTTTAAATAGGTACAGGCATACATATAAACAACACTTGCAAGATAGTACAGGTTGAAGTTCCCAAACTCGGCATCCCAAGACTCGGCAACACCCAAAACTCGGCTATGGTTCCGGATTTTCCAAAACACGGCAGAACACCCAAAACCCAGCGCGTAGTTGCTGGGTGCCACCACACTAGGCCGCTGGGTGCCACCACACTAGGCCGCTTGGTTTCTTATGGGTGAAATATAGCTTTTTTCCTACATATTGAAGTATACAATCCTCTTTTTAGAATAATTTCATCACCCTCACCACATTATAATGGACTCAGTGACATAGTTTCGGGGTAGGGAGGGATTATCTAACTACCTTAATTTTTTTCATGTGATTTTCATGCTTTTTTCCCCCTTAATATATCTACGTTTTAAAAGTCGGAAAATTCCATTACTCGGCTCGGCGCTGGTCCCGAGGTTGCCGAGTTTGGGAACTTCAACCTGTACTGCATTTAGAGATGTAAAAGTTACACAAGCTCAACAAAGGAAATCAACACAAAATTGACCAGTTACAATGAATCCTACAGTAGATTCCCGTATATTGCGGCTTCCAGATAACCGGATGAGCATATACGCGGATTGTTTTGGAAATTAATGAAAATGTTTCAGTGGAAGATATTAGCTCTATATTTTACCAAGGAAACTGCGCTTAGTGGTTGCCAGTGTCCTATGTTTGCCTACACACCTTGTGTTCTCTGTATCCTAATCCTAACAAGGACAATTCCCTGGCTCCTTAATAATATATGATTGTAATACAGGTTGAAGTTCCCAAACTCGGCAACCTCGGGACCAGCGCCGAGCCGAGTAATGGAATTTTCAGACTTTTAGAACGTAGATATATTAAGGGGAAAAAAATGGTTCGGGAGCCATAATACCAATAACAGACCTGTAGAAGTACACAAAATAACAGTGTACACAACTCTACAGTCACAACACCACTGAACAATAACAACAAACAAATCGGCGGGAGAAACCAAGCGGCCTAGTGTGGTGGCACCCAGCGGCCGACCCGGCAACTACGCCCAGGGTTTTGGGTGTTCTGCCGTGTTTTGGAAAATCCGGAACCATAGCCGAGTTTTGGGTGTTGCCGAGTCTTGGGATGCCGAGTTTGGGAACTTCAACCTGTAGTAACATCTGGATGATATACTAATAATAATGGACAGGAAATTACAGCTATTCCACTCAAATTCCCACTTTAAACCATGAAAACTAGTTATTACATCATCTCTTAATTCATGCTGTCATAATCTTGCATCCTCAGTACCAATAATATAATTAACGCTATATCACGGCACACTCGCCAATGTGAGCGTCACCTATTGAGCAATAGATGTGCTCACAGGAACACTTGTCACTGTCTTTTTTTCAAAACTACCTATACTTTGTTTTTTCCAGATTCAAGTTCTTCATACTGAGATACCTCGAACCTACAAAGTGCTGGGAATGGGCGAATACGGGGCTAACCACCAGACGTTCTCTCGGGAGACTACGCCTGGCAAAACTGTCACCTCTACAGTACAGGACTATTTTCGCACTAAGTACCAGGTGAATCTGAAGTTCCCAAACCTGAACTGCTTGCAAGTTGGCCCACCGAACCGAAATATCTACATACCTGTTGAGGTAAGATCAAGATTTGTATAAAAATAATTGATTATATTTTATTTTTTATTTTACAGGTTTATTCTTTTTTATTGACAGGTTTTTATTTATTTTACAAAAGGTATGTTGTAATACTTGTTACTTATTTTATAGGCAGTGGCAGTATTGTGATTGGCTTGTTTATACTGGTGAGTGACGCTGTAAGATTGCCGTTAGTATTACTTTCCCTTTGGTATTAGACCTTACAACCAGTGGCATTCCTCCTTCTTCTTCTTTCCGTTTAACGTCAGTTTTCCCCATAATATCTTACGAGGTTAGACGGCCGATGATACGCTTCCAACTATCTCTCTCCATTGCCTCAACTTCTTCAATGCCCAATACTGCCAGATCCTCTTCAACACACTGCCTCCATGTCTTCCTTGGCCTGCCCGGTGGACGGCCACCTGGAACTTCCACTCTTAACTGCTCTCCCCAATGCTTCGCCACCTTCTCTCCTCTTCACGTGCCCAAACCACCTCAATCGCCTCACTCTCAGCACTGTACACAGCTCCTTCAAATTCAATCCATATTTTCTTGCCACCTCTTCACTGGACAATTCATCTCTCCATGTGATCCCAGTCCTATATCTCAACATTCTCCTCAACACATCCTCCAACTAAATACATTAGAAGTGATACATAGTGATCTACTTAAATGGACCAGTGCCAAGCCTGATATATGCTTAATAGAAACTGCAAGACTTTGCGATGCTATGCGGCTTGACACTAACAAATCTAATTCTCCTGCTGACCGTTGATATAAACTGAATTTTTATTATTATTTTATTATTTATATATTAATCTGTGTGTTAACTATATTAAGTAAGTTCACCGAACACAAGTTTTAGTAGTCCCTGTATTGGGAAAAATATAAGATCACTTCCTGCTACCAACGAGATAACACCTTAACTGACGTATAGTTCCGTTTGTTATACATATTCTTCATGAAGAGGACATAACCTGTGGGTAATGCTAGCAAACAGAGAAACGCTAAGCCTGTATCACCGCATCAACAGCTGCCGGCTTGACAACTCTTGCCCAATACAAGGTCACCATCTTGTCAACCAAACTATAAACAGCCTTGCAATTCATAGCTAAGTACCCCACATTGTTTTGGGCAGAAAATTGTAGTGGGCAGGACTGGGGCTATTTGCATTGTATGTCAGGCAAGGTAAATCATTGAGACTTGTAAGCTCAAATTATTATTGATATATTTTTTAGGGAATTATCCGTTATTTTAAAATAATTATTTCAAGAAATCCGAGTTAGAGGGGTTTTACTGTTTATCTTGATTGGTAGTTGATACTTGGAGCTGTTGTTGAATTGATGGGTCGGGTATCATTCACTATCTCATGATGTATTTTATTATACCTACAGTCACTGTGTTGAGCCATTATACTACCACCTACTGTGGAATAATCTGCCTTATGTCTGTCTGTTCTCTTGCTGTTTGGTAGCTGCCACTGTGGTCGCCCAAGCTGTACTTTGGCCCAACTATAACACCTTGTTACTAACATTCATAAATGTACAATGCACATGTCACATATGAAGCTTTTATTATCTTTTAACATGGATTGGCATTTACAGATATAAAAATATAGGTAGGCTATGCATGCTTTATTACATATTTTGAAGATTACACAGGCACATGCTCTTTGGGAAACACATAGGCAGTAACGCCATATAATTACTCCTAGCGTTGAGCAATTATTGCTCTGACCACAAATCTGGATGCAAAGGTGTGATTTTCGGATCAATTAATTTGCATTTGACACATGCCCATACAATGTGACTAGTAATAGTATTTGCAATTAATTACTTTCTTTTCTTTGTTCATCAGTGTTGCAAGATTGCCAAGGGACAGAAGGTGCTGGGAAAACTCAGTGACAGAGAGACGGCACAATTCCTCCGCAGCACGGCCGAGCCACCACACCAGAGGCTGGACAATAGCAAGCCAAGGGTCAGCCAACAAAGATTCTCACAAGATCAAAATATACAAGGTCTAGAGTTTTCCATATCAGATAAGGTAAGTCAAATAGAACTACATTATTATTTAATATTTTTATTCTAGTTCATATGTTGGCTGTCTGAACTCTATTAACTCCTTCACTGCGGCTGGTACAAATACCGTCTCTCAGCAATCTAAGGGTTCACTGCGGCTGTACAAATACCGTCTCTCAGCAATCTAAGGGTTCCCTGCGGCTGTACAAATACCGTCTCTCAGCAATCTAAGGGTTCCTGCGGCTGTACAAATACCGTCTCTCAGCAATCTAAGGGTTCCCTGCGGCTGTACAAATACCGTCTCTCAGCAATCTAAGGGTTCCCTGCGGCTGTACAAATACCGTCTCTCAGCAATCTAAGGGTTCCCTGCGGCTGTACAAATACCGTCTCTCAGCAATCTAAGGGTTCCCTGCGGCTGTACAAATACCATCTCTCGGCAATCTAAGGGTTCCCTGCGGCTGTACAAATACCATCTCTCAGCAATCTAAGGGTTCCCTGCGGCTGTACAAATACCGTCTCTCAGCAATCTAAGGGTTCCCCGCGGCTGTACAAATACCGTCTTCAGCAATCTAAGGGTTCCCTGCGGCTGTACAAATACCGTCTCTCAGCAATCTAAGGGTTCCCTGCGGCTGGTACAAATACCGTCTCTCAGCAATCTAAGGGTTCCCTGCGGCTGGTACAAATACCGTCTCTCAGCAATCTAAGGGTTCCCTGCGGCTGTACAAATACCGTCTCTCAGCAATCTAAGGGTTCCCTGCGGCTGTACAAATACCGTCTCTCAGCAATCTAAGGGTTCCCTGGGGGCTGGTACAAATACCGTCTCTCAGCAATCTAAGGGTTCCCTGCGGCTGGTACAAATACCGTCTCTCAGCAATCTAAGGGTTCCCTGCGGCTGGTACAAATACCGTCTCTCAGCAATCTAAGGGATCACTGCGGCTGTACAAATACCGTCTCTCAGCAATCTAAGGGTTCCCTGCGGCTGTACAAATACCGTCTCTCAGCAATCTAAGGGATCCCTGCGGCTGTACAAATACCGTCTCTCAGCAATCTAAGGGTTCCCTGCGGCTGTACAAATACCGTCTCTCAGCAATCTAAGGGATCCCTGCGGCTGTACAAATACCGTCTCTCAGCAATCTAAGGATCCCCGCGGCTGTACAAATACCGTCTCTCAGCAATCTAAGGGTTCACTGCGGCTGTACAAATACCGTCTACTCAGCAATCTAAGGGTTCCCTGCGGCTGTACAAATACCGTCTCTCAGCAATCTAAGGGATCCCTGCGGCTGTACAAATACCGTCCCCTCAGCAATCTAAGGGTTCCCTGCGGCTGTACAAATAAACCGTCTCTCAGCAATCTAAGGGTTCACTGCGGCTGTACAAATACCGTCTCTCAGCAATCTAAGGGTTCCCTGCGGCTGTACAAATACCGTCTCTCAGCAATCTAAGGATCCCTGCGGCTGTTTCAAATACCGTCTCTCAGCAATCTAAGGGTTCCCCGCGGCTGTACAAATACCGTCTCTCAGCAATCTAAGGGTTCCCTGCGGCTGTACAAATACCGTCTCTCAGCAATCTAAGGGATCACTGCGGCTGTACAAAAAACCGTCTCAGCAATCTAAGGGTTCCCTGCGGCTGTACAAATACCGTCTCTCAGCAATCTAAGGGTCCCTGCGGCTGTACAAATACCGTCTCTCAACAATCTAAGGGTTCCCTGCGGCTGTACAAATACCGTCTCTCAGCAATCTAAGGGTTCCCTGCGGCTGTACAAATACCGTCTCTCAGCAATCTAAGGGTTCCCTGCGGCTGTACAAATACCGTCTCTCAGCAATCTAAGGGATCACTGCGGCTGTACAAATACCGTCTCTCAGCAATCTAAGGGATCACTGCGGCTGTACAAATACCGTCTCTCAGCAATCTAAGGGATCACTGCGGCTGTACAAATACCGTCTCTCAGCATCTAAGGGATCACTGCGGCTGTACAAATACCGTCTCTCAGCAATCTAAGGGATCACTGCGGCTGTACAAATACCGTCTCTCAGCAATCTAAGGGTTCCCTGCGGCTGGTACAAATACCGTCTCTCAGCAATCTAAGGGTTCACTGTGGCTGTACAAATACCGTCTCTCAGCAATCTAAGGGTTCACTGTGGCTGTACAAATACGGTCTCTCAGCAATCTAAGGGTTCACTGTGGCTGTACAAATACCGTCTCTCAGCAATCTAAGGGTTCACTGCGGCTGTACAAATACCGTCTCTCAGCAATCTAAGGGTTCCCTGCGGCTGTACAAATACCGTCTCTCAGCAATCTAAGGGTTCCCTGCGGCTGGTACAAATACCGTCTCTCAGCAATCTAAGGGTTCACTGCGGCTGTACAAATACCGTCTCTCAGCAATCTAAGGGATCACTGCGGCTGTACAAAATACCGTCTCTCAGCAATCTAAGGGATCACTGCGGCTGTACAAATACCGTCTCTCAGCAATCTAAGGGATCACTGCGGCGTACAAATACCGTCTCTCGGCAATCTAAGGGATCACTGCGGCTGTACAAATACCGTCTCTCAGCAATCTAAGGGATCACTGCGGCTGTACAATACCGTCTCTCAGCAATCTAAGGGATCATGCGGCTGTACAAATACCGTCTCTCAGCAATCTAAGGGATCACTGCGGCTGTACAAATACCGTCTCTCAGCAATCTAAGGGATCACTGCGGCTGTACAAATACCGTCTCTCAGCAATCTAAGGGTTCCCTGCGGCTGTACAAATACCGTCTCTCAGCAATCTAAGGGATCCCTGCGGCTGTACAAATACCGTCTCAGCAATCTAAGGGATCACTGCGGCTGTACAAATACCGTCTCTCAGCAATCTAAGGGTTCACTGCGGCTGTACAAATACCGTCTCTCAGCAATCTAAGGTTCCCTGCGGCTGGTACAAATACGTCTCTCAGCAATCTAAGGGTTTACTGCGGCTGTAACAAATACCGTCTCTCAGCAATCTAAGGGATCACTGCGGCTGTACAAATACCGTCTCTCAGCAATCTAAGGGATCCCTGCGGCTGTACAAATACCGTCTCTCAGCAAACTAAGGGTTCCCTGCGGCTGTACAAAATACCGTCTCTCAGCAATCTAAGGGTTCCCTGCGGCTGTACAAATACCGTCTCTCAGCAATTCTAAGGGGTTTCCCCGCGGCTGTACAAATACCGTCTCTCAGCAATCTAAGGGTTCCCTGCGGCTGTACAAATACCGTCTCTCAGCAATCTAAGGGATCACTGCGGCTGTACAAATACCGTCTCTCAGCAATCTAAGGGATCACTGCGGCTGTACAAATACCGTCTCTCAGCAATCTAAGGGATCACTGCGGCTGTACAAATACCGTCTCTCAGCAATCTAAGGGATCACTGCGGCTGTACAAATACCGTCTCAGCAATCTAAGGGATCACTGCGGCTGTACAAATACCGTCTCTCAGCAATCTAAGGGATCACTGCGGCTGTACAAATACCGTCTCTCAGCAATCTAAGGGTTCCCTGCGGCTGTACAAATACCGTCTCTCAGCAATCTAAGGGTTCCCTGCGGCTGTACAAATACCGTCTCTCAGCAATCTAAGGGATCACTGCGGCTGTACAAATACCGTCTCTCAGCAATCTAAGGGTTCCCTGCGGCTGTACAAATACCGTCTCTCAGCAATCTAAGGGATCACTGCGGCTGTACAAATACCGTCTCTCAGCAATCTAAGGGTTCCCTGCGGCTGTACAAATACCGTCTCTCAGCAATCTAAGGGTTCCCTGCGGCTGTACAATACCGTCTCTCAGCAATCTAAGGGATCACTGCGGCTGTACAAATACCGTCTCTCAGCAAACTAAGGGTTCACTGCGGCTGGTACAAATACCGTCTCTCAGCAAAACTAAGGGTTCACTGTGGCTGTACAAATACCGTCTCTCAGCAATCTAAGGGTTCACTGCGGCTGTACAAATACCGTCTCTCAGCAATCTAAGGGTTCACTGCGGCTGTACAAATACCGTCTCTCAGCAATCTAAGGGATCCCTGCGGCTGTACAAATACCGTCTCTCAGCAATCTAAGGGTTCCCTGCGGCTGTACAAATACCGTCTCTCAGCAATCTAAGGGTTCACTGCGGCTGTACAAATACCGTCTCTCAGCAATCTAAGGGATCACTGCGGCTGTACAAATACCGTCTCTCAGCAATCTAAGGGTTCCCTGCGGCTGTACAAATACCGTCTCTCAGCAATCTAAGGGTTCCCTGCGGCTGTACAAATACCGTCTCTCAGCAATCTAAGGGATCACTGCGGCTGTACAAATACCGTCTCTCAGCAATCTAAGGGTTCCCTGCGGCTGGTACAAATACCGTCTCTCAGCAATCTAAGGGATCACTGCGGCTGTACAAATACCGTCTCTCAGCATCTAAGGGATCACTGCGGCTGTACAAATACCGTCTCTCAGCAATCTAAGGGTTCCCTGCGGCTGGTACAAATACCGTCTCTCAGCAATCTAAGGGTTCACTGCGGCTGTACAAATACCGTCTCTCAGCAATCTAAGGGATCACTGCGGCTGGTACATAGAGGGTTTCTGTATTTAAACTCCTTGATCAATGATACTGTGGGTAAATATTCGCTGTGATAGGCCTGTATAGCAACAGTGTCAAGTGTTGTGATATAATAGAACCTCTTTTTCTGCTTGAGTGAGTTAGTGTGACTAATAAGGTCAAGCGGTACAGTACGACGTGTTGACGCCGCCGCGCCCTCTACTTCAATGGCCAGGCTAAATAGTCAAGATATTGAACATATTCTTGATGGATATAAAACAGAAGCATGAATGAATGAATGCATGAATGAATGAGGCATTTATGTACCAAAATAAGCTGTATTATGTTGAGTAGCAAGTGGTTTCATTGTGCGTCTGGCAGCACGGTCACGGCCCTGTTGCTGCACTCTGACGTAACTCTTCACTTAGCTGGTAGCCTCCACCAAGACCAAACATAGATTTTCTGGTATGGAATGAGCATCCTATTCATTTAGGCACTTTAAATATGATAAGTAATTATTTTTTATTTTAATTAAACCTGCCGCACAGGGGGGTAGGGCCCATGAATTTGATATCAGCAGTGAAGGGTTAAGGCATACAATACATGACTACCAGTTATACAAGACAAATATATAAACATCTAGGCCATATGTAAACCTTTTTTGTATCTTTGTATTTGGGTATCGTGATTTGATTACATGTAACAGCATGAATAGTTGAATACATACATATGTATGTATGTGTGTGAGGATAGAAGTTGATGTACAAAAAATATGCAGAAAAAAAGTTTTAGCAATATTATTTAATAGGACATTATTTTCAAGGGTTGAAAAACTTCGAGAAATCAAATCCGCGAGCCTGAAAGTGAGCATGAAGGGTTTACTGTATATATAGTAAACCCTTAATAAACCAAACCTCTTTGGAACCTGAACTGAATTTTGGATCAACCGAACGCCGCCGTGTTGCTTTCGAACAAGCCTCTGATATACAGAAAATGCCCGTGTGTTTCAGTTTACACTCGGTCCTCATTGTGTGGACTACTTACTCGTGTCCTCTCTAGTCAGACCTCACCTAGACTGCAGTACAGTTTTGGTCTCCATATTACAGGATGGATATACAGGTTGAAGTTCCCAAACTCGGCAACCTCGGGACCAGCGCCGAGCCGAGTAATGGAATTTTCCGACTTTTAAAACGTACTGAGGTTCCGCCATCCAACTTCTACAAAAGGTCAATTTTCTCAGAAATAGTTAGCACATTGTTCTTCCTTTTCTTTTCACTTCCACCAGTAGGTGTTCCTGGACGTTTGGGAGCCATAATACCAATAACAGACCTGTAGAATTACACAAAATAACAGTGTACACAACTCTACAGTCACAACACCACTGAACAATAACAACAAACAAATCGGCGGGAGAAACCAAGCGGCCTAGTGTGGTGGCACCGAGCGGCCTAGTGTGGTGGCACCCAGTGGCCTAGCGTGGTGGCACCCAGCGGCCTAGTGTGGTGGCACCCAGCGGCCTAGTGTGGTGGCACCCAGCGGCCTAGTGTGGTGGCACCGAGCGGCCGACCCGGCAACTACGCACCGGGTTTTGG
Source organism: Chionoecetes opilio (assembly GCA_016584305.1). Classification (NCBI taxonomy): domain Eukaryota; kingdom Metazoa; phylum Arthropoda; class Malacostraca; order Decapoda; family Majidae; genus Chionoecetes; species Chionoecetes opilio. The sequence goes on along the minus strand of JACEEZ010012457.1, from coordinate 36,736 downwards.
GTGTTCTGCCGTGTTTTGGAAAATCCGGAACCATAGCCGAGTTTTGGGTGTTGCCGAGTCTTGGGATGCCGAGTTTGGGAACTTCAACCTGTAGCCTTGTTAGAATCAGTGCAGAGAAGGGTGACCAAAATGATTCATGGGATGCGTAACTTTAGTTATGAGAAGAGATTGAAACTATTAAATTTACACTCACTCGAGAGACGTAGGGTAAGGGGCGATCTGATAGAAGTTTTTAAGTGGATAAAGGGATTTAATAAAGGAGAGTTAGGAAAATTTCTTACGGCTTGTAACCAGGGTAGAACAAGAAGTAACGGATTCAAGCTGGAAAAGCTTATATTTAAAAAAGAAATAGGGAAATACTGGTTCACAAATAGGGTGGTGAGATTGGAATGGACTCAGTAGACAGGTAGTTAGTGCGGAGTTATTAGGGAGCTTTAAAAGGAGGCTAGATAAATTCATGGATGGGGATGAAAAGTGGATGTAGGTAGTGTTAAGTAACAGCAACTACCTCTTGTAGGTCTTGCAGCCTCTTGTAGCTTCCTTATTTTCTTATGTACTTATGTCCCACGTGTTACCGTACATACAGTTAACTTTGTTTGAACACGTATGACCGAACGATGACCCTCATAAACTGAATTCTGTTCGGTTTATGCGGCGGACAACCAATCATCCTATAAACCGAACTATCGGATATTGGCCCGTATTCGTAGTCGCATACCATCATTGTACGTGGTCATTGTTCACTTTTTGTCTTGTCCTAATTAAATCAATATGTCATGCCAGCTCTGTTGTGATTGCAATAGGAGTACTGTAGGATTGCTCTAGTACTTTCCATGGCAGCTACAAGATCTCTGTTGTGATTGCAATAGGAGTACTGTAGGATTGCTCTAGTACTTTCCATGGCAGCTACAAGATCTCTGTTGTGATTGCAATAGGAGTACTGTAGGATTGCTCTAGTACTTTCCATGGCAGCTACAAGATCTCTGTTGTGATTGCAATAGGAGTACTGTAGGATTGCTCTAGTACTTTCCATGGCAGCTACAAGATCTCTGTTGTGATTGCAATAGGAGTACTGTAGGATTGCTCTAGTACTTTCCATGGCAGCTACAAGATCTCTGTTGTGATTGCAATAGGAGTACTGTAGGATTGCTCTAGTACTTTCCATGGCAGCTACAAGATCTCTGTTGTGATTGCAATAGGAGTACTGTAGGATTGCTCTAGTACTTTCCATGGCAGCTACAAGATCTCTGTTGTGATTGCAATAGGAGTACTGTAGGATTGCTCTAGTACTTTCCATGGCAGCTACAAGATCTCTGTTGTGATTGCAATAGGAGTACTGTAGGATTGCTCTAGTACTTTCCATGGCAGCTACAAGATCTCTGTTGTGATTGCAATAGGAGTACTGTAGGATTGCTCTAGTACTTTCCATGGCAGCTACAAGATCTTGTTGTGATTGCAATAGGAGTACTGTAGGATTGCTCTAGTACTTTCCATGGCAGCTACAAGATCTCTGTTGTGATTGCAATAGGAGTACTGTAGGATTGCTCTAGTACTTTCCATGGCAGCTACAAGATCAAGTGAATAATTTTGACTGAGTAGAAATGGAACAAAATCATAGCAATTACCACGAGCAATCATGGTAGGTGACTACGAATACGAGCAATTGTGATCAACCCTTCCCCTCAATTGGTTCGTTGTATCGAGGGTTTACTGTATACAGTAAGATCTTGCATCTAACGAGTATTAGGTACCAAAAAAACACTCGTTAGATACAAATTTGTTAGATGTGAATGCATAAACATATAGGGAAAATTACAATAGGTAAAACAAAAAATTGTGCCTAATCCCAAGCCACATTTCAGCTGCTCATAATTCATAATTTGACTTCAGGGTGATTTGCGCTATATCAAATTCACGTCATGTGAACACTTGTAAGTCAAGAAGAAATGTCTATGATCCAATGTGCAGCCTTACTTCTCTATAGTTTCAGTAAGATTTCTGTTAACATATCTCTCACTTCTCTCTATAGTAGTTTCAGTAAGATTTCTGTTAACATATCTCTCACTTCTCTCTATAGTAGTTTCAGTAAGATTTCTGTTAACATATCTCTCACTTCTCTCTATAGTAGTTTCAGTAAGATTTCTGTTAACATATCTCTCACTTCTCTCTATAGTAGTTTCAGTAAGATTTCTGTTAACATATCTCTCACTTCTCTCTATAGTAGTTTCAGTAAGATTTCTGTTAACATATCTCTCACTTCTCTCTATAGTAGTTTCAGTAAGATTTCTGTTAACATATCTCTCACTTCTCTCTATAGTAGTTTCAGTAAGATTTCTGTTAACATATTTCATATGCCATATGTGTGCATGCAAAAGTGTGTGAGAACATGGAACGTGTGCATGCAAAAGTGTGTGAGAACATCGAATCTGTGCATGCAAAAGTGTGTGAGAACATGGAACGTGTGCATGCAAAAGTGTGTGAGAACATCGAATCTGTGCATGCAAAAGTGTGTGAGAACATGGAACGTGTGCATGCAAAAGTGTGTGAGAACATGGAACGTGTGCATGCAAAAGTGTGTGAGAACATGGAACGTGTGCATGCAAAAGTGTGTGAGAACATGGAACATGTGCATGCAAAAGTGTGTGAGAACATGGAACGTGTGCATGCAAAAGTGTGTGAGAACATGGAACGTGTGCATGCAAAAGTGTGTGAGAACATGGAACGTGTGCATGCAAAAGTGTGTGAGAACATGGAACGTGTGCATGCAAAAGTGTGTGAGAACATGGAACGTGTGCATGCAAAAGTGTGTGAGAACATGGAACGTAATACTTTGCAGGGCTGTTGTTTAAACAGAATCCTAGAGATTGTCCGCATGCAGCTATTATGGTCGGGAAAAACATGGGCCCAAAGGCAAAGTTGTGACTCATTATTTTGCCATGAAAAGTGTGGCGGTATATTATGAGTGCAGGTGTGCTCCTTTTCATCCATTTTGAGGATAGCGGTGGCAAGTTTTTATTTCAGCATCATTCAAGGAGTCAAACCTCAAAAGGTGAGGGACAGAATTTCTGCTATGTACTATTAATATTTAGACCTTTGATTTATGTGGCTTTTTGTTCTTTGACTATTTGCAGCCAATGTCTGTAAAGGGACATATTCTGCAACCACCACAACTACTTATGAACAAGGAGTTCCCACCAGACAAAGGAGTGTGGGACATCAGAGACAAGTCTTTTTACAAAGGGGGTGCACTGACTTGCTGGGGTCTTCTCAATTATAACGTTGGCTTCATCAGGGATGATGCACTGAGGTAAGCTGATCAATCACCCTTCAAACGTACATCTGCACTGTCTCCATCGCCACCACCACTATCATCATCACCATTATGATCAGTAGCATCATAATCATTACTAGAAATGAGTCACCCTCGTGCAACACAGCGCCTAACTTCTGATCTTTCTTTAATTCTTAATAGGGCAAAGCAAACCTTGTTTTCTTCAATGCATGGCCCATGCAAGCCCAATTTCTTCACCTATCTATTCGACATAACCTGCTGGACAACTATCCCATTTTCTTCAATGACTCTTAGCTGTCTCCCACTTCAACAATGAACATACTTGGGCTATCCTATACTAAAAATCTGAACTGAAAATTTCACTTCTCATCTCATGCTAAATCATCTTTTTAGAAGTTTGGTGTATTGTGGCGTCTGCATCAATTATATTCACCCTTCCAACTGCTTGCTCTGTACAGGGGGGGCATACGCCGGAGGGCTCGTCGCCTCGCCCACCCTACGACGCCACTCCCGGGAGTCACCACGCGCGAGTCCCCATGCAGGCTCCCTTCCCATGCCAAGCAACTCTCCACAACAATTTCCATCACATGACAATTATTCACATTAAATTCCATTTCCATTTATATCTTTTCACTTTTTCTAATTTCCATGACATACCGTATTTTAGGGCTTATAAGACGCTGCATCTTGGAAGACGCACCCTCATTTTGGAAAGAAATGTTTAAGAGAAAATAAAACAGGCCACCAAAACTGTTGTCTGATAACAGTCATTTTCACACCAGAACACTCACTAGTCATTATCTTCATTCAGCACTGCTCATCAGCCATTTTTATTTTCTAGCTTGTATGCGATAGTACACTGGTACCTTGACTTACGAGTGCCCCAACTTACGAGTTTTCCGAGTTACGAGCAGCCGCTCGGTCAATTTTTTGCTTTGAGTTGCGAGCCAAAATCAGAGGTACGAGCGATTTTGTTTTTTTGTTTTTTTGTTACGAGCGAGCTTTAGATACGTTGCCGCACGTGCAGCGAACGCCACAACATCCGCCCAGCATCCCGCGTCTCACTCGTTCACTTCACGTGGTTACCTCGCCGTGGAAGCATCTCTGTTGTGTTGTGCTCACACAGGCGAATGCAAATGGCGGAGGGTGAGTGCAGTACGTTTAGCGGCAGTTCCACCACAGCTGTTTCCAACAGCTGATACACAGAGTGACAAAACTGACTGAAAAAGTCACTGGCGAATGCAAATGGCGAGGGTGAGTGCAGTCCAGTCATATAGGTACAGTAAAAAAATTGGGGTGTGTTTTTTGGGGCTGGAACGGATTAATGGTATTTCAATTAATTTCAATGGGGAAAATTGATTTGATATACGAGCAAATTGAGTTACGAGCTCGATCAATGAACGAATTAAACTCGTAAGCCAAGGTACCACTGTATACTGATAAACCGGTCTATATGATCCGTATATATACAGGAGAACCTGGTTTATCCGGCACCCTCGGGGGGGGCAGCGCATGCCGGATAACTCATTTTGCCGTTGTTTTGAGAGTTACTCTTATGGAATCGCCCAAAATCCCCCTTTTTTTTTTTTTTTTTTTTTTTTTTCCCTTTTTTTTTTTTTTCTTTTCTTTTTTCCCATCACAAGGAACCGGCCAAGGGCACAACAAAAATGGGTAACACAAAGCCCGCTTAGTTGCCAGTCCCTATAAAGAAGACAGTAAGAGAATAAAATAAAAAAGAGGGGTGAGCCAATTTAGTGAGGGAGGTGTCTTGTTACTCTTCTTGTGAAAAGATGTAAGTCATAGGAAAGTGGAAAAATAGAAACAGGAAGACAGTTCCAGAGTTTACCAGTGGGGAAAAAAAAAAAAAAAAAAAGCCTGGGACGATTAGTGCCGTTGTTTTGAGGCTGCCGTTGTTTTAAATGCCGATTAAACGAGGTTCTCCTGTACACACAAACCTCGATTTCCCGGACTAATAGGGGGGAGCACTGGTCCGGGAACCGCAAAAGTCCGGGAATCGCAAGTAAAAAAAAAAAAAAAAAAAAAAAAAAAAAAAAAAAAAAAAAAAGTCCGATGCCTTTACCCACCCCCGGACGTTTATCCTACTCTAGTATTTACTGTCCGGCAACCGACAATATCAACTACCCCGCAGCGGACTTTTACGTCCGCTGAGCATGCAGCCACCTGGCGGGAAGCAGCAGAAAGTGTTCAATAGTCTCAAGAGACGTTCCTGCACCAGGGGCAGTGGGGGTCAGGGGACTAACGGAGGCTGTGCAGGTGAACCGTGAGTGTCAGTCGTGTGCCCAAATGTAAACAATACGACCGCTGAGCATGCTGCCACCTGGCGGGAGGCAGCAGAAGGTGTTCAATAGTCTCAGAAATGTTCTTGCACCAGGGGCAGTTGGAGTCAGGTGACTGACGGAGGCTGTGCAGGTGAACCGTGAATGTTGTGTGCCCAAATGTAAACAATACGACCGCTGAGCATGCTGCCACTTGGCGGGAGTCGCGGACACTGACCAGGGGTGATAGGAGACGCTCGGACCGCCGGACAACTTTGTCAATTTACGAACAGGACCAGGCATTTCAACGTTTAGTTTATAAAAAAAAAAAAAAAAAAAAAAAAAAAAATTGTCTGAGACTGACATATCCCCGGACCTCGGATTTTGTCCGGCAAATCCGATATCCGGGAAATCGAGGTTTGTGTGTATATGAATCCGAGCCGCCCTCCGACTTAAGGGCCATTGTGCAACAGGCCGATATTCTGTGCGCAGTCCAAATTGACAGTGGTCTATGGTTGAGGCAATGGATAGAGATAATTGGAAGTGTATCATCGAGCGTCTAACCTCATAAGACATTATGGGAAAATCTGACGTTTACCAGAAAGATGATAATGATTTTGCTGCAATTGTAAAGTAATGCCACCATGAACACCACCGGCCTCTCATAGCAGAGCATCATACTGCCCCCTATTTACTGCCAGTCAATCACAGACCCAGAAACTTATTATAGACCCTTGATTAGGCCCTGGCCTTTGCTGGGGCAATAGGATACTGAGGAACAAGATAGGAAGACAACATTTTAATACAGTACACTAGGAATCACTAGGAACAGCTTTCACTGCAAAAATTAACATATGATATGTCCTACAGTGATATTTTTTTATTTATTTCCAAAAATACTTGTGATAATGCAAATCCAGTAATATCAAAGCTGCGGATTTTGGGACTCCAGTATAATGCACTTCAAGTTATTTGAGTATTTTTAAGGCATACATTTTTCATACTCTCAATTTTCTAGGTATTATTTACAGTGTATTAGCAAATACTATATTCATCTTTTTATATTCCATTTTCTTTTTTGCTGGAAATCAAATGCTAGTCTCTATGATTACTAATTGCCTGTTTTGTATCTCAGGGAGTTCATAGGCAGCTTGAAGAAGATGGGCAA
>JACEEZ010012457.1:15000-20000 GCA_016584305.1 Chionoecetes opilio | reverse complement strand
ATACTCCACAAAACAATATGAATTCTGCTACCAGGTCTGCGCTCCATTCCCGTGGATAACAGCAAAAAAAAAAGGGAAATAAAAATAAATGCAGGTCTGGCAGCTGACCTGCCCGGCCCTGATTCCAAACTGATTAGTGTTGAGCCAGTGGTGCCTCTCAAGGTGCTTGGTGACTCTCGAAGCACCATAGTTTCCAGAACCTTACTGGCACCGGCACCAGGGACACTGGACCGCTATTTTGGCCTCAGTGCTTTGCATTTTCTATGTACGCTGACCGACACTGCCAACCTTCCATGCTTGTGGCGCACCCGCTGTTGGGGTAGCAGTGGTGTGATAGTGTGGCAAGTGGACGCGCCAGTCCTGGGGGCACACTGGCGAGGAACGGGGAACTCACGTTTATGTCCCCCACTGCTTTCTGCACGTCCCGATTTAAAACAGCAACGCTTTCACTTCAGGCCTCACTCGTCCAACTCTCATATGTCTATTCACTTAACTGATTCTTGGGAGCTGCTCGATGCCTACCGGTATGTAAGGACGTCGCTGATTGTCTGAGGCTCCAAAATACCACCACCATCACCACCACAGCCCGCCGTGCATCATCAATCAGCGACGTCCTTACATACTCGGGTAGGCATCGAGCAGCCCCCAAGAATCCAGCTTAAGTGAATAGACTATATTTATCACTGACTTTTCTGCAGTGTGGGGAGGCAGGATCCCAGTGTCAGAGGACGCACGATCTTTTCTGTGAAGTGCCATGGCCAGAGAGTTGGCCTTCTCAACGGGCGTCTGAGCCACCTGCCCGGCCCGCGTACCAGGGAGGGACAGTGTTTCCCCCGCCACTCACCCTGTTGCTCCTTGACAGGCTCCACAACGCTTTACACCGACCTGACCACGCTTTTTTTCAGTTGACCCCCTTAGTTTACTTTCCACTGCCTCAGAGGCCCACTCCTGGTGGTCCTCACGTCGCCGTGCCGCCGTTCTGTGCGTGTGTCTGTTTCCGGGCCCTTGGGTTCCTCTTGAAGGCAACAGAGCTCCTCAGCGCTCAGAGCTCCCCAGTTGGCAGCCTCCCACTGCCAGAGCGTGCGGGAATTGTTCTCCTCACGTGGCCTCTGAAGTGGATCTTTGTCAGGACAGCCACGTTGTCTGAGGTGCCCACAAAGTCAGAGGAAACACTGTCGACCGTGTGGGGGGTGGGAGATTCCGTCACCACAGGGTCAAGGGACGACCCAGAGCTGGGGTGGGGAAGGACACGTAATTGTGCATATGGTACACGGCTACAGCATGTTGAAGGCGTCACCTGGTACATTCTGGTTTAGGTCACCCTGAGGATTAGATTTTTGGGGCACTGGTAGCTGCATCCTAGTGTCAATGTTCAGTGTCAGGAAGGCCTGTAGCCCCGTGCCCTGCAAGGGGGGCGATAACCCCCACACATGGCATACCTTTCCCATTACATATCTATTATCTCTAGTGCTAGTAACTCAAGAGCCCGCTCAAACCACCTGTACGTTTATTTCCTTGATACGAAGGCTACACACCGCCTTGAGTTGAGCGATCCTTCCTTAGACAGACACACAGACAGACAGACACAGACAGTCCACACAGACCCACACACGACATAAGACAGACAAACCTCCAAAAAAATGTATATAAATAAATATACCGCAAAAATATAAAGTGACATTAAAAAAAAAAATTACAAATTATTTTTTATACATATTAAGAAAAGTTTTCGTGGTGTGTGTGTGTGTGTTGTGTGTACATAAGTATTGTATTCATGTGTACTTATTATATTAATCCAATTTTTTCCCCTTTTGGAAATAAATTATGAAAATGACTTACTTTTTTATTTTTGTGAAAGAGAGAGAGAGAAGACATTCAGTTGGAGAGAGTAGACCCAGACAGTGAGAGAGAGACAGACAGATAGCAGTGGAGAGAGAGCAGACACAAGACTTGAGAGACAGACAGATAGTACAGTGAGGACCGCAGATAGACAGTGAGAGACAGTGAGAGAGATAGACACAGGACAGTGAGAGGAGAGAGACAGACAGTGAGAATTGATAGACACATACAGTGAGGAGGGAGAGAGACAGACAGTGGAGAAAGGATAGAGTGAGAGGGAGAGAGACAGACAGAGAGAGAGAGAGAGAAGGGGGGGGGAATATAGAAATCAGTGAAGCAGAAAAGAGACTTCCTTACATCTCATCTTCCTCTTGTGGTCTATTTAGTCTTCTCATACCTCATTTTGGCAAAATTCAGATATCTATTCACAGTCATTCATAATACCCGTTGTTAAAACAACACAGGAGCAGAGTGGCTGTGTTGGTTTAACAACGGTATTATGAATGACTGTTGACTAGAATATCGGAATTTTGCCAAAATGAGGCTATGAAGCCTAAAAAAATCGACACAAGAAGAAGATGAAGGTCTTTTCTCTCTATCTCTGTCTCTTTCTTACTGTATCTCTTTCTCTCTATCTCTATTTTTTTACTGTTTCTCTCTCTCTGTCTGTTTCTCTTATCTCTTTTTCCTCTCAATTATGTACAAAGGTATATGTCTATGTATACAAATATGTGTAGGCAAATAATAAAAAATTTCAATCTTTTGTGTTTTGATGAATCCATTTGCATGAAAATAAACCATTGTCAAACCATGTAAATAACAATATAATAAACAAGAATACAAATTAATAGATAATAATGAAATGATACATAGTGATAGCATCCATGTCTTCTATATTCTATGTATATGTATGTTAATATAGCTATTATGGTATATGTGGTATAGCTAAGTAGTATATAGTTAATTACCTTGCTAACAAATACTCGCTCATTAATTTCCTGTCTGCATGCTTTTACAAGATATCATATAAATAAAACTTTTAAAGAGAGAGAGAGAGAGAGAGATCCGTTCATAGACTGAGACAGTCAGAGAATAAAAAACAGAGAGAGTGTGATCCGTTCATAGAGAGAGACAGTCAGAGGTTGGAGAACGTGACGGGTGGGTGCAGAGGTTTGGGAGGAGCGTGACAGGGCGTGCAGACGGGTTGGGGAGGAGTGTGACAGGCGATTCAGAGGGTTGGGGAGGAGCGTGACAGGGTGTCAGAGGTTGGGGAGGAGCGTGGACAGGGCGTGCAGAGGGTTGGGGAGTGACGTGTGGACAGGGCGTGCAGAGTTGGGGAGGAGCGTGACAGGTCGTGGCAAAGTTGGGGTGGAGCGTGAACAGTGGTGTGGGGAGGAGCGTGACAGGGTGTGGCAGAGGTGTTGGGGAGGAGTCGTGACAGGTGGTGCAGAGGGTTGGGGAGGAGCGTGACAGGTGTGCAGAGGGTTGGGGAGGAGCTTGACAGGGTGTGCAGGGGTTGGGGAGGAGTGTGACAGGGCGTGCATAGTGTTTGGGGAGGAGCGTGACCAGGCGTGCAAAGTGTTTGGGGTGGAGCGTGACAGGGTTGGTGAGTGAGCGTGACAGGGTTGCAGAGGTTGGGGAGGAGCGTGGCAGGGTGGGCAGAGGGTTTGGGGAGGAGCGTGAACGGGTTGCCGAGGTTGGGGAGGAGCTGACAGGGTGTGCAGAGGTTTGGGGGGGAGCATGACAGGGTGTGCAGAGGTTGGGGGGGCTGACGGGTGTGCAGAGGTTGGTGAGGAGCTTGACAGTGTGTGGCAGAGGGTTGGGGAGGAGATTGACAGGGTGTGCAGAGGGTTGGGAGGAGCTTGACAGGGTGTGCAAGGGTTGGGGAGGAGCTTGACAGGGTGTGCAAGGCTTGGGGAGGAGCGTGACGGGGTTGCAGAGGGGTGGGAGGAGTCATGCCCAGGGGTGCAGGGGTTGGGGAGGAGCTTGACAGGGTGGCAGAGGGTTTGGGGCTGGCGCTTTGACCAGGGTGTGCAGAGGGTTGGGAGGAGCTTGACAGTGGGTGTGCAGAGGGTTGGGAGGAGCTTGACAGGGTGTGGCAGAGGTTTTGGGAGGAGCTTGACAGGTGTGCAGAGGGTTGTGGAGGAGCTTGGACATGGTGTGCAGAGGTGTTGGGGAGAGCTTGACAGAGGGTGTGCAGAGGGTTGGGGAGAGCTTGACCAGGGTGTGCAGAGGGTTGGGGAGGAGCTTTACAGGGTGTGGCAGAGGGTTGGGGAGGAAGCGTGACAGGGGTGTGCAGAGGGTTGGGGAAGCGCGTGACAGGTGTGCAGAGGGAGGTATAGGTACATAGAGCTAGTCACAATATAGAGATGAATAAAAACGCCATCATTTACTTACTCTTGTGTGTTGGAAATTACTGTAAGCCTGGATTGGGATGCCCATATAAAAAAAGCCTTCAATGGCATCACTATGGATAACAGCAATAATGGTCACATCATATATTATCAATCCCTAGGTTCAACGCACAATCAGTTCCCAAAAATCCCGCACGAGTGAAATCTACCTTGCCATTAAATTCCAAAGTTTGTCAAATCTTTCATCACACATTTCTTGAAGTAATCGTCCAGACATTTCATCATTCCTGATTTAATGCAGTCAAATATAGCGTTATCGAGTATATCTACTATGCCGTCACTTTTTCTGCAATCCATCCACCCGTTTTATTTAAATAATCCGCCTTCAAATCTGCAATTTCCCCGAGCGTCCAAAACGCTCCTCACGACAAGCAGACCACACACCAGGGCTCCGTGACGTCCCCTGAGGCGGCCGCCCACCCCCCCGCCGCCTATACAAAGACACTAAAACTCAGAAATAAATTACGTGAAGAATTTTTGGGCTTTCAATATTTTTTTTTTTTGCGATATGGCACATATTTGCATCCTGTATGGGTGCAGCAAGAACTGTGCCTTTCCAGAGCGCTTAGCACCGTTTCCCGACTATTTTGCCACGATGCATGTTGTGGAGACGTGTATTAGTAGTAAGTAGTAGTAGCATAGTAGCAGTAGGGGGGCGGTAGCGGAGTGGTTTAGGTCTCGACTGGGGGGGGGGGGGGGGGCTGGCTTTCTCGGTGACCCAGAGTTCGTCCCCGATCGAAGATAGGG
>JACEEZ010012457.1:7500-10000 GCA_016584305.1 Chionoecetes opilio | reverse complement strand
TGTAGCTATTGTAGATAATGATGAGATAGTAATAGCTGTAATAATAATCATAATAATGAGGGGGTTACACACTATTTTTTGGGGGGGAGAAGTCTAATGGTCCCCAAATTGCAATGGCAATTACATTGAGGACCTCAAGGTGTTAACTCCATTCCTTACCCCGAGCCACCGTCCACAGAGGGCGGGGAGGCCAGGCGGGTAGCGGCCACTGGGCACGGAGGGCGGGGAGGCCAGGCGGGTAGAGGCCACTGGGCACGGACGCTACCTGGCCTGGCCTGATGCAGCCTGCTGTAGCGGTGCCTTGGTCTGCGGTGCGGCGAGTGGCATCTGGTCCTGGCGTGGCCCGTGGTAGACCCACGCCGCGTCTGTGCCCTGGCCTAGGGTGGCAATGGGTTTCCAGGAGGGCGGGGGGAAGCCACAGGCAATGACCAAGCCCTCCGCTGTCAACTCTTGTGACAGTTTGACTCCAGGTCCGGCATCTGTTGACAATATGACACATTGTAATAGAACATAAGAAATAAAGGAAGCTACAAGAGGCCGTGAGACCTACATGTGGTAGTTCCTGTTACTTAACACTACCTACAGCTACCTTTCATCCCCAGCCATGATATTATCTAGGGATTTAAGGGAATACTTAACACACTCCTATAGACACACACACACACACACACGTATAGCGCAGGCCCTGTAGGCTAATCTTTAATAATAATAATAATAATAAACACACAGGTAGACACACACACACACACACGTATAGCGCAGGCCCTGTAGGCTAAAAGGAAAGAAGGAAGAAAGAATGAAAGGAAGGAAGGAAGGAAGGAAGGAAGGAAGGAAGGAAGGAAGGAAGGATGGATGGATGGAAGGAAAGAAGGATGGAAGGAAGGAAGGAAGGAAGGATGGATGGATGGATGGATGGATGGAAGGAAGGAAAGAAGGATGGAAGGAAGGAAGGAAGGAAGGAAGGAAGGAAGGATGGATGGATGGAAGGAAGGAAGGAAGGAAAGATTCGTGTTCAGCGTGACACAAAGCCGCTAGGGACAAATTTTCATGAGAATCTGAGATGTGAAAATTTTCACCAAAATTCGCAGGGGTATGCCTTGGATTTTTTGAGATTTTGACAAAAAATCATGTTTTTTTTAGATAACTCAAAAACTATTAGGCGCAGGTAAAAACTTTTTATGGCCAAGATAGAGGAGGCAAATGCCTTTCTTTTGAGCCACCGTGAAATTGTTTTAGAATGTCAGTCTACTACTACTACTACTATTACTACAGACCATTTTACTACATATTACTACAGACCCCGTAGCTACGCCACTGGTCATGAAATCAGGGTATACGCAGAAACCTAGTAAGTAAGTAAGAATGAAGCCATTCATTCAGGAAGGCATTCAGGGGTTAATATGATGAGAGAAAATGATGATATAATGAGTCCAGGATGATATAATGAGATAATGTTATAATGAAAATTTAATATAATGAGAAAATGTGGTGGTGTTTTATATATATATATATAATATATATATATATATATATATATATATATATATATATATATATATATATATATGTATAAATTTTTTTTATGTTTGAGCCTATAGCGCCTGTAGGCTAATTATTTTTTCCTCTGAGGTGGTGGTGAGGATGCTTTCATACTTACACATTAATAGCAGTTGTATTTTATCATAGTTAACCCTAGTATCAGGTAAACACAGGCATCCCTTTAAGCATGAGACCTTAAAATAAAATGGAACTTTCACCTTGTTAAAAAAATAGACTCTACCGTAGATAACACTATAGTCGCCAGTCACTCACCACTGCACTAATGTCGCCAGGCACAATATATTACGAATTATAGCATCACTACAGCCTTGTATGTGCCACTGAAGACATGTAGTGTGATGTACATAATATAAACTACTGTGCATGCCTCTACTACTACTACTACCACTACTACTACTACTACTACTACTACCACTACTACTATATATGTAGCCTATGTGCCACTGAAGACATTTAGTGTGATGTACATAATATAAACTACTGTGCATGCGTCTTCAGTGGCACATAAGTCTGTAGTAATGCTAAAATTCGTAATATATTGTTAAGGCCGACATTAGTGCAGTGGCGAGTGACTGGCGACTATAGTGTTATCTACGGTAATAAGAAAGTACTTCTGGATCTAACACACACAGATAAGATGAGCCATTGCATCCCAGAAGGATTTTATGAATAAATATCTTGTCGCCCAGTAGCTTAAAAATGTCCTTACTGGGCGACAGTTTTCCATCACTGGGAGACTTTTTGGTCACCCAGTTAGCATGTTAAAAAATGCACTGAAAGTAGTAGTAGTAGTAGTAGTAGTAGTAGTAGTAGTAGTAGTAGTAGTAGTAGTAGTAATAGTAGTGATAGTAGTAGTGATAGTAGTAGTGGTAGTAGTAGTGTTAGTAGTAATAGTAGTAGAAGTAGTAGTAGTAGTAGTGGTAATAGTGGTAGTGGTGGT
>JACEEZ010012455.1:20000-26100 GCA_016584305.1 Chionoecetes opilio | reverse complement strand
AATATCTGAAGCGAATTAATTCCTTTTGATATTCTCCTGAAAATTTCAGAATTTAATGGAGTTTAAGTCACAACTCTAATCGGGAAAATTACCCGATTTCATGATGTTTTTTATTTAGTTAACGCTCATTTATGTATGCTGCTAATTCATTTATCAGAAAACGAAATGTATCAATGGCAAGCTAATGAAATTCCGCTTCTATTGATATTCTCCATGTAAAAGATTTCGAGCAAAATATTAAATGACGAAGTGTTTAATAGAATATTAAGTTCATGCATATTTCTTGAAAGTCTCATAATGGCAGTTATTAGTGTGTTTACGGTTTTTTATTGATAATATTATAAAACAAACATTCCCGGGAGATAACAGTATATCTTTTATACTGATAAACATATATTTAGTATTAGAAAATTCCCATTAAGCTGGCAAACACGGAGGCAAGTGGAGTTTGTTGGTCCTCCAGCTCGCATTTCCGCGCTTTTCGCTGCACAGCGAGGGCTGTGAGTCACGTGCAAGAACTATAAATTTTCCTGCGTTATTCTCGTGTTCTCTAGTTCTAACCCTCTCACGTGCCCCTCTATAGTAGCTACTATATACCATCCTTCCTACAGCATCACGCTACGCCACCAACACCTAAAGGGCTTCACATGGAGCGTTTCGTCGGACTGTTCGTCGAACTTGCCTTTGGTTGGACTGTTTGTCGAACTTCGAGGTCATTTCGCCGAACATGTTCGATGAAATGGTTTTGTGAAATTATACAAAATGTTGCACATATGTCGAACATACTCTGGGGTCAAAATAAGTCTATACTTTTTCTGTAAGTTATAAATAGTGTTAGCAATTATTAAGCATTGAAATGAACACCATCATATAATACGTACAGTAAAATTAATACAGATCAGTCTATATTATATATGTGATAGTTTTTCAGAAATATGAAGCTGATTTGATGTGTTTACAATTGCGGTAGAATGATTACTAGTAAATATGAGATCTGAGAAGTATAACCAGAGAATGGAAATGATGCGTGTGGTTTTCACTGAAATGGGATGTGAAATGAATGAGGTGGTTGAAAGGACAGGAAGAGAATGGATGTTATTGCTGCTGGGACTGTGTGATGACTGGTGAGACAAGGGGACGGATGATTGAGACAGGGAAAGAGTTGGAGAGAATGTGGTGTTTGTTTGTTTGTTTAGAAGATAATTCCTCAGAGCCATAGTGATCTACCGCTCGGGCTTAGTGTTGGCCGAAGCCACCACCCCGGGAGGGGGTCACAAACCATCGGCTAACACCCGGTACCCATTCACTGCTGGGTGGACAGGGGCTCGGGTTTTAAGAAAAGGACCACCCATCTGTCTTCGCTCCGCCCGGGGATCGAACCGGGACTTCTCGGTTGGAGCCGAGCGTGGTACCCACTACACTACGGGGCCACTGTAATATCAAGATCCGGTAAAATGGACGAGGACTGCGCGGTCCTTTTCTGAGACACTGACTACATATGGTATTATTTCACACTAGGACCGAAATTGCTTACACAATTGGGCGTGTGGTTTTGGGCCATTGGGCAATTTTCCGCCCGCCACAGGTTTCGGTGGCCACAGGTAACAGTGGCCGGCGGCCGCCCGCCCGCCACTCGGTTTTTTGCTCTGCCACGCCCTGCTGGGATGAAATTATTACCCTAACCTAACCGAACCTAACCTTCTAACGGGAGGGGCTCCGTCCCCTTCGACCCCCTGACGGGAATATTAACCTAACCGAAACTTAACCTAACCGGCGCGCAGTTCTCGTCCACTATAACTCATTTAGCCCACATGAACGCGTCTTCATCTGTCGCTGCAGTTCTCTTCTAACAATCACCTCCCTTTTCATCACCAGTAGCTACGTATATATATGCCCCTAAAGTTAAAACATTAACAACAAATCTCCGAGCCTCTCGCTGTCATCGCTTCATCTTTGTTTGTTATTGTTGGGTGAAGCGGTTGGCCCAACCGTGTGCTAGATGTGTTGTCAGTGTTTGACGAACAGGTTCAACCAAATGCTTGTTTGGTTCGACGAAACAGTCCGACGAAACACCTCGTGTGATACCCGCTTAACGCCAACACCAACACGGCCTCTACAGGCCGTGCAATAGATAGTAATAACCGGGCCTTAGGCCCGGTTCAGACTACACGTATTTGCTACGTGCGTCTTGTTATCGTGACGTCACCGTGACGTCGCGATGACGTCGTCTCACTGGTCACTCCCGCTTGCTCTTATCAGAAAACATTGCAGTATAAAACCTCCTTGCTTTCCTTACTTCCTCCCTTTTGTACCCCATGACACACCTATTACTCCCTTCACTCCCTGCCCTACCTATATAGCGCTATAATCCCTTACAACAGCGCTATTGCAAAGGTTACAAGTGGATTCTGTATAGCGGGGTCCACAGGTGTTGCCACATATCGCAGTTGTGGCGCTATTTTTCAAGTCACTAATAATTACTATCTATTGCACGGCCTGTAGAGGGTGTTGGTGGCGTAGCGTGATGCTGTAGGAAGGATATAGTAGCTACTAGAGGGACACGTGAGAGGGTTAGAACTAGAGAACACGAGAAATAACGCAGGAAAATACACCATATAGGTAGTGGTGTTGGTGGAGCTTACAATCAAGCAGCGGTGCCGCTGTTCCGATCTTCAAGCAGCAGGGCGCAATATTTTCACATCATGTATGTCTTCCATTACTAATATTGTCTTCCAGAATCACTGATAATAAATATATTTTAAATCAGACCTTGGAAACAGCATTATTTTGATATTGCAAAACTTAGTTACGTATAATGTTCTATAAATTGTGGCACCACCGCTCACGCAGCCCGCCAAAAGCTCCGAATCTTTAGCCTCCAGACGCACGTCTTTCAAGGTCACACAAGCAGGAAGTGACGTCACGGTGACGTCACGATGACGTCACGTTGACAAGACGCACGTAGCAAATACGTGTAGTCTGAACCCCGCATAAGTGTAGTAGTGGGAGAGCGTGTAGCAGCGTACAAGTGATGGGTGGGAGGGGCGCTGCCGAGGAGCAGGCAGCGCGGCGGTGAAGCCCTCTGCGGTGACGCCTTGCCGCGTTTCACTAACACTAGCTTTGTTTCTTCATTATTATTATTTTATTATTATTATCATTATTACACTATTATTATTATTAGTGTTATCATTATTATTATTCTCAATATCATTATCATTATCATTATTATTATTAATATTAGTGTTATTATTTTCAATAGATTATCATTATCATTAGAATATGTTATTATCATTATCATTTTTATTATAATTTTAATTACTATTATCCTTACACTCACTCCCACATACACACACACACACACACACACACACATACACACACGGTTACTGTCCCCCTTGAGCAAGGGGATGGGGGTGTGTGGTGTGTGAGGGTGTGAGGTCCCAGTATTACCCAAAGATCGATAATAATGAGCTCCAAGCTCGCACCGGAGCTCGGGAGGGTGAAACTGGATCGCGAGTCTGACTCGCGTAGCACGAGTGCACGACCATGGGTGAATGACAAAAGGAGGTGCTGTCATGTAGCCTACTCTTTGAACTAATAATTGGTTCATTCTGACGACATTATTGAGACAACAAAAAATTTCTCCGGTGTGATGAGCTCAAGGCGAGCGATCGTACGTGACAGCTGCGCGCGAATGCCTTCATCAAGGTAAAGAGAAAAAGCTTTCTCTTTACCTTGGCCTACATGCCAGTGGTCGCGTGTGTGCGCGCTGCTTGAGGCCTGAGGGGGGAGAGAGTGGAGTCACGCTACACACTCACCGCCCACCAGCTGCCAGAACACGTTGATGATGGCAATGTTGAGGGCGTGGGGCACGGGCGCCGGCCTGCCCGCCTGCTTGGCCAGCACACCCGCCAGCCACGCCGCCTGCCGCTGCACAGCGTCCACCAGGCGGGACTTGCCCATGCCCAGGTCCCGCAGCTGCCGCAGCGAGAACCGCCGGTTGTTGTGCCAAAGGGCGCCGTTACTCCCCACAACACCTGTATAGGGGCAAGACATAACAATACAAGGTAGTACACGGACCGGCCAACACATATTTAGGATGAGTCTTTTGTGTTAGCTTAAAGTATATCGCCTAATCTATATAATTACTCATCAATTTATTTATCTCTCTCTCTCTCTCTCTCTCTCTGCAGAAAAAGACTCCTATAGGCTCTCCACCAACAAACAAACAAACACACACACACACACACACCCACACACACACCCACACGCCAAGCAGGACTCACCGTAGGCCACCTCCTCGTTGAGCTTGAAGATCTCCCAGCTGGGTCTGTCGGTGAACTCCAGGCGGTTGAAGGCGTCGCGCAGCAGCTGGTAGTCGTGCACGAACACCATCGTCTGTGTACCCATGCGCCACCTGCAACACACACACACACAATGCCTTATAATGTAATGTATACACTCCCTTATTATGCCTTACTGCCTTATATATATAGTGCAACACAACCATGGAGCCAAACAACAAACCCTCACCACAAAAATACTAGTCACGGTACAGCGTATGTTATTCTGGCCCGGCATATAGAAGACCTTTGGAAAACATAAATAAATTAAGTGTAATAAATAAATTTATAAATAGTAGTAGTAGTAGTAGTAGTAGCAGCAGAAGTAGTAGTAGTAGTAGTAGTAGTAGTAGTAGTAGTAGTAGTATTAGTAGTAGTAGTATTAGTAGTAAGTAGTAATGAATCATGGCACTTACAGGTAAACATTGCCGTGTTTCTTGTAGAGGTTCCTGAGGTGGTCCTCGAAGGTGGGTCCGGGAAGAGGCACGTAACCCACCAGCGGCAGTCCCCACCGACCTGCCGAGGGAGGAGCGAGGGGCATAAGAACATAAGAAAATAAGGAAGCTACAAGAGGCCGTGAGACCTACACGTGGTAGTGTATGCCACCAATCAACGCACTCCACCTCTGTGACATCAAAGCATCTCTCTGACGGGCTCAAGCTAGCCCGTGGTCCTCCCCTGCTGGAGGCCCGATAGACACAAACAAAACACTTCCTGTTACTTATAGCGCGTTTTCGCGGCCGCTCTGGCCCGGTCTGGACTGGGCTAGTCCCGGGCGGCCACTGTTTTTGCGAGGCAGTCTGGAACGGTTTAGCCCAGTCCCAGTCCGGTCCAGCCCAGAGAGCAGGACCACCTTGGACGGTTTATGGAACTGTCGCCGATAGGAACTGTCGCCGAAGCATCAAACGAGAACTGTCGCCGACAGTGGAATGCTCGCCGACGCGGAAATTCTCGGCGACAGTTCCATTTGGAATAGATGTAAAGGAAGAGTAAAGGGTTTATGGAACTGTTTTCTATGGAAGACTATGAAGAGTCTGTCCCCAACCCAGACGAAGCCCATGGTCGGGGCAAGTCTAGCGTTTCAAATGGGGCATTTCTACAACTTGACAAGTTGACGCGCATCAGTAGCCGTCGAGCTGTCCTGCCTACCGTTTCTTTTTTTTTTTACTATCAAAGGCTTATTTCTATTATTTACAAGGATTTTTCTTACTATTGCTGGATTATAATTAGTATTATAAGGATCTTTCCTTGTATGAGAAACTTATAGTATCATTATCTGGCTCTCTCTAGTACAAATCAGCCAAGTGATGCGCCTTGAAGCGGTAGAGGCCACAAGAAGAAGAAGATCACGCCAAGGTGGAGTGTTGACGAATTTATGGCGGAAATTAATATATCTTTCTATACCGCCCCATCCTCTCCTCCCTAGTATATTGAATATGTGATTGTCGGCTATAAGGGTTGGGTTAGATGAGATGTGGGGTATTATTTAGTAAGTTGATATCAAAAGGAATAACTTGGCACTACTTCAAAGTGTGTGGAGCGGCGGTGATGAGGCCCGGGCTAACGGGGAGGGGCGTGACCTACCGCCCGGTGCCCACAACCACTTGAGTCAAGAACATAAGGAAACTACAAGAGGCCGGTAGTCTTAAGTACACGTGGTAGTTCCTTCAACACATGTACATTATCTACATTCACCTTTCATCCCAAGCACTATTTTCGAAAACAACAATATATTATTTTTCCGATGTTCTGGCCTC
>JACEEZ010012455.1:0-15000 GCA_016584305.1 Chionoecetes opilio | reverse complement strand
ACCACAAAGTTACCTTTTTTTTTTTTTGTTATGGGTTTTGCGCAAAAAAAAACTATCTCCTTAGAACAAGCCCCTATTTGGGCCAAGAAAAAATGTCGGTGCTCTGAAAACGCCCCCCAACGCCCTGTCTCGGGGTATGAATCTACTATAGGCGGCCCCTGTTTCAACTGGGGGCCCGAATCCGGTAACCCCACAAAAGGGGCCATTGACAGTACAGTTTTGACCAGAAAAAAAAATTTTGGAGGCAATAATTTAAGGCGCAGACATCCTTTTTGACTTTTAAAAATTTTTCTAGGGCAAAAAGGGGCCACCATCCTATTAACCAAATATTCAGGGAAAAAAAAGGGGCAGACATCAGGTTACCAATAATCATATAATTAAAGGGTTAAAAAGGCAACAGTCTGAGTGACCTAATCGTACATTCAGGGAAATGAGAAGGGTACCTTACTCTCGTTCCGAAATTCTTGTCCTGACCCCAATCCGGAACTCTCGCCGAAGGTAATGGTTATTTTTATAGATATTAAGGGAAAAGAAAACGGAAAAAATAAACGGGACTCGCGGTATTTTCTGAGACACGACTAGATTTTCCTTGCCAAAAATTAGTGTTTTTGGTAAAAAATGGACGAGGCCGCGGTCATTTTTGAGACCGACTATTTTTTCCTTAGGTAAAATTAGGTTTTTGATACAAATGGACGGGGACTGGGCGCATCATTTTCTAAAACCTGCAAAGTTTTTTTCCTTTCCCTAAAATTAGTGTTTTTGGTAAAATGGACGGGACTCCCGGGGTTTTTTCTGAGACATGATAGTTTTTCCGGAAAATTTTAGTTTTTTGCCCATACTCCCCCACAAACCCCCAAACAAGTTGGGCCCGGGGGGGGAATGGGGGTTTTTTTCGGGGGGGAGCAAAAAATGCGTCGGAGACACGAAAATTTAAAAATTTGTATAGCGGAGACAAACTCCTAGATCTAAAGTAATTTCCTATATCTAGAGAAATTTCCCAAAAAAAATTACCTTAACCAAACCCTACGGGGCTTGACCCCGATAAAAAACCAAACCCTAACTTAAAAATTACCCAAATCTAACCAAACCAAACCCCAATCTAACCTAACAAACCAAAATAAAAACTCCCAAATCAATATCCCTACCAAAACCTCCTATAGGTTGGGGGGCCTCGGGAAGGGGGGTTTGTTTTTTGTATGAGTATTAGTCTAAACAACTTATCATTTATACATTGTATAATATTGTATAAGTTTGGTAAATTCTAGTTTTTCCCCATGCCTCTATTTCCCCCAAGCAAGTTTGGGGCCCCCTTGGGAATGGGGGGTTTTTTTTGGGGGGGGAAAAAATTATGCGTGGGAAAAACCCACGTTTTTTAAGAGTTGTTTAGGGGTTAAAATTCCTAAAATCTAGGGTAATTTCTTAATATCTAAAAAATTTTTCCCAAACCAAAAATTTAACCAACCTAGCGGGGTGCTTGACCCACGATAACCTAACCTAACCAAACCCAAATCAAACCCTAACCAAACCAAAATCTAACCTCCCAGGTTGGGGGGGTTCTCAACACTTCAGTCATCTTCTGTGAAAAACGTCGGGTTTCCACGTCCGCTCAGAAGAAATCCTGAATTTTCCCAAAATCTAGAGAATTTTTTTTTTCCATAACTCAAAACGTATGGGTTGCGACGCATATTTTTACCCCCCCATAACCCTGCTTTCCCCCCAGGCCCCAAGCTTGTTTTGGGGGGGGGGAGTATGGCAAACATAGAAATACCATAATTTTTTAAAGGGTTTCGCGGAAGTGCTTTAAAACTGTACAGTATCTAACAAAAAATAATATAGGAAACCTGTGGTAAAGGGGGTAGTGACCGCCCCAAATATCGTCCCCTTATAAAATGAAAAACCAACCGAGAATTTGCCCACAAAAAGTTTCGGCGAGTTCCCTTGAATATGCAAATAAAGAAAAAAAGGTTTTCGTTATTGGACGAATTTTCCGGGGTTTCCCCCAAAAAAATTTAAAAAATACACTTCATACAAACATGGACATTGGTTCGTAACATTTAAAACCCCGACTCCCCCCAACACTAAAATCCCCTGATTTCGGTCCCCGACTTCAGAAACCGGTAAAAAACTTTAAAAAAGATTTGTAGTTTGTTAATAAATAAATTGTAAAATTTGCTTAATAGGAACTCTCGCCGACGAAAAAAATGGAAAAATTCTCCCGAGGGGGCGAGCATTTCCCTTCGTTCGGGGACTGTACCATTAAAGGCTAGCAAAAGGACCCAACTACCATGCTTTAGGGGGGAATGAGGGTCAAGCGCCCCATGACCTAACCCCTGGCAAGGTCAAATGAGGGGCAGGGATCAAACAAAAGTTTCATTCCAAAAAATTCAAATACTATATTGAAACAACATTAAACTATGGGGGATGCCAGCCTGCCTCGTCCCACAACAATTCTGCTCAAACCGGGGCCCGCCCAGTGTCTAAAAAAAATGGGGCCCCAATAAAAGAATTAAAAAAAAAAAACACCGAAGGGAGTCCCTACACGGCCCGGGGGGCCTCCCACCAAAGG
This sequence comes from Chionoecetes opilio, assembly GCA_016584305.1. Taxonomy (NCBI): domain Eukaryota; kingdom Metazoa; phylum Arthropoda; class Malacostraca; order Decapoda; family Majidae; genus Chionoecetes; species Chionoecetes opilio. The sequence continues at coordinate 12,434 of JACEEZ010012455.1, read as the reverse complement.
CGAAATTTTTGGGGGGAAGCCCAAGAGCCGGCTTCTTGCGCTTGCGTTTTTTGTTATGGGGGGGCATTTTAAAAGCCCGGGTTCTTACGGGTTGGCCCCGCTGGTCAAGCCGTAAGAACCATAAGAAGCGAGAGCCAGGGGTCGCTTACCACGGGTTCTTCCCGCTTGTTGCCGTGACGTCAGGAATAAAAAATATGGCGGGGGGGGAGAGATTCTGACACGTGAGTATCGGGTAGAAATACTGTAATTTCAAAAACAGGACACAAATAAAAAATCCGAAACACAAAACGGAGGGCCTCCGGAGGCCCTCCTATGTCTTTTCGGGGCCCACGGAATGTCGACGTAGGGGGCCGGGAATTTGCTCAGAGGCTCACGCGGGCCGCTCCCGGGCCCCCCCTGGCTATGACCTTTTTCCGCTGTTTAATTAAGATTGAGGGAAAATTTATGGTTTACTTCTAAATTATTGCAGATATAGTAAGTTTTAAAAAAGGGTTTTGCACAACCCTTAGCCCATTAATAGACTAATGGGTGTTCAACACTTAAAAGCATTACTTATAATGCAATATGCTTGAAAATTTAACCCGAAAATTTTCCGTGTCGTTATCCGTTAAAACTGAAAAGGAGATTGCTAGGGTCATAATTGCTAGGACTTTTTTATTTCATAAACAAAACATTTTTGTTATTTAGTTTTAAAGTGGTGACGTGGAAACACTGAACGGCGTAACAGCCTTTGAAGGGTATAGGTTTCGGCGAACAACATAACAACATCCCCCCTCGTGCGTTTCCAATTTAATGATTTTTCACTCAGACACAGGCCAGGCGCCTCAAGGAAAATTCCTAAAAAAAAGTGTCGTACTGCAAATTTTTAATTATTCGTCTATTTCGATATAATGAAGGGGCGAAAAAATGTTATAAAAATAAGTTCTATTTGTTATCGGGAAATGGGTTAAGGTAAAATTTAGGCCTTTTGTGGTTTTAAACCCCTTTTTAATTGCTATCGTAGTCTGGCAGTTTAGTACTTGATACTGGGAAAAAATTTCAAATAATATTCTATTCTAAATCATGATATTTTCATGTTAAACTCCATCTCTACAATTCCTTTTTAGGGGTACCGTTAGTATTAATATGGTTTATAATATGTTGGAGTTATTGAAATAAGGAAAATATGATCTTGTGTTATTCCGTAATAATCTTCGCCGCGGTTAATCAAGTGTTATTTTTATATGATACTATAGCTACACACACAGACTAACTAATAACCTTTTTCCATGTAAACTCCTTCCTATGTACGTATCTCATCTGTATTTCTATGTATCTCTCGATGTTCCTGATAAAGCTGGAAATATTTGAAATAAACTGAAATATGATAATTTCTATAAACTATTATAAAAACTTTTATAACAATTTTTAATAGCTTGAACAGGCCTAATAATAGTGATGGTACCGATATTGAGATACTATGTATATTACTGAGTTAATATATATAATATGAAATGAATATTTCCCACTTACAAATACGTACCAGCGCCCAGTGGGCCTCCGGAGGATTGACGTCAAGTTGCCACTGCTTGTCACTACTGATGTAATACTACATCAAGATAATCATATAACTGTTGTTTCAAAATGTTTACACATAGAAATATTCAATTCTTGAAATTCTGTACATTAATTTTCAACAAAGTAAATTATCCCGTCTGAAAATACACCAGCGGGCCTCCGGAGGGCTGACGGAGGTAAATTTGCCGCCGGCGGCCGCCGTTCGCCGCTCTACGGCCTACGTCGGCCCGCCGGTGATGGTTAGCTGGGATAGATGTACATTCAGAAGCATGGACATACCTTAAGACCACGAACAAGAATATACAAGGTTAATGACACGACAGGACAACTTTAAAACTGGTGAAAGAATGATCATGTCTTATCAGGCTGACGATAGGGCCTAGCTGCGACGTAGTAGTTTTTGCTGAATTTCACTGATAATATGGCAGAAATTAGCCTGATTTGTACATTTAGTAGCACGGGCTTAACTTTCGGACCACACTAATAGAGCTAAAATGGAATGACATGGTGATAGGAGAGCGTCGTCTGGTGAAATCACTTTCTCGAGTCTTTTAACATTAACACAAGACGTTGTTTTTCTAATTTTACTAATTATGCAATCAAAACCCAGACCGGAAACGTTTTCCGCTGATTCATTATGCTCCAATTTTGGTTCTTAGAGATCTCTCACACTTGTTGATAACGTGAAAATGTTGGAGCTCCGCCGACTGAGACGAGAGTAACCATAAACCTTCACATCATCACAATTCCACCACACAACCCATTGCAAGATATCTAAGTATGCATTACTTACTGTTGACGGACATGAACAATATTAATGTGTTAGGTAGAGGTGCTGATAGGTTATTGTGGGAAATGACTAGCTTGCGTTTGAGGGAAAATCTTAGAACAAGGGCTCACGGTAAGCTGACCCAATGGTTGGCTCTATGTGTTATACTTACTGTCCTTAACACAATCTGTTTAGATTTTATGAGTGCCGATCTTACTTTGCCTACATGGCCGATATTAAAATTTCAGGTATCTTGAGAAAACTAAGTCCGTAGGGTTATGTTTTAGTCAGGTCCAGGTTAGGTTATTGTGCACAGCCCCGATGGCCTCGGAGGGGGGGGTGCTAGGTTAGGTCGCTTTATAGTTTTGTCATCTTTAGAATAAAGCTCACCTCCCTATTTTCTTCTCTTCTTATAGACAACAGCTTGGGGACATGGTGGAACCCGGTTTTTGGGTTGGGAGCACACATATAAGGGCATATGGCCACCATAACAGTCTACTGAACTAGGGACTTTCCTAGTTTAATGGATTTTTTTGTGGGGGCCCATATTTCCCTTATGTGTTGTGCCTCCCTCACCCAAAACCCCGGTTTCCACCATGTCCCCAAGCTTGTTTGGCTATAAGAAGAAGGATAGGGGGTGGAGCCCTTTGTTCTTAAGATTTACCATATATTATATATAGATATATATATATATATATATATCTATATATCTATATGGTGTATTTCTGTATATTTTGGAGTTAAATTAGTATGTTTATGAAAGAAGGATTAATGGCTTTTTTGTGTACCTGAATTTTATGTTGACATATAATTAATGGTGTAAATGATGTACTCTCGCTTGACGAACAATTGGGTAAGGATGCGGGTTATATTATCCGAGTGATCCGAACTTTTCGCATATACAAATTGCGGTCGTTCTATGAGGTGAAAAGTTTCCCTCTTTCGACTAATTCCGTGTATCGTGAACTTTGTCCGTTACCGTCTGACGAAAGTTTCGTACACTTACATACATGCAGGCCATCACACATACTCAGAGCTGGACACGTTCCTGGATTGGGGTAGTCCCGTACCTGTACTTCCGTAACTTCGGGACGCGGGTCGTCCGTCCCTGACTTCGTACCCTTATTTTACTTTGTTCGTCCGTACCCCGTACCTCCGTACCGTGTACCCTATAACTATTAAACGCGCCTGAAAAATATAGTCGTACCTCAAAAATAAACAATACAAGGCTATAATAGCATCAGAGCTTCATAAATATAGTATAGCAATATATAGTTACCATAATAATCATCAAATCAATTAAATAAAAATTTGTCTCCATCCTCACATTCACAATGAGTGAAATGCCTAATTAGTTTAAATCACAAGTTTATTCTCGAGTGCATAACTCCTACTCACTTCCCTTCTCCTCCTTGTACTGCTTGCTACACCTCCTTGTAGCCTAGGAGTTGCATGTTGCCCCCTCACAAACACCAGCTGCTCAAAGTTTATGGTGCCTGGCTGGAACCTCCTCGGCAGCAAGATGGTCTCCCGCGGAGCTTTTGACTTACTTTTTCATAATGCTTCTTCAGGTCACCTTGCTCCTGGTGTTGTAGGTGTAAGTGGCAGCTACCCTTAGACTGGCAGGTTTTCTGCTGAACCTGCCCGCCCAGTGTGCACAGACTTCCCCTCCAGTGTGTCATTCTCTGTCCTGACATATGAGTCAAAGACAAAGAACCTGCAATTTTTTAAGTTTTAATTGACCACGAATGCGATAGGCGATAAGAACATTAACTTATTAAGATCATAGATGTCAACTTAAAATATTAAATTAGTAAAATACTGCAATAGAACAGTTTATATTTGTCTTGACTTCTCCATGTCCACAGCATAGCTTTAGCTGTCTGGGCCCTACTGCCTCTTCCTCTGATTCCTCCTCCTCAGTCCCACTCTCCTCTATGTCCTGGGTGAACAGCCTGGGGGACGTCTCAGCTCCACGTCAGACAAAGAACTATCGGACGTCCCCTGTGGTGTATGGGTTCTGGACGCAGATGGTGCAGCGTGCTTGGGTCTGTAGCTCACACTACTACAGCTACTTCCAGACACACTCCTGCTCCTATCGCTATCACTTCTTTTCACGTATTTGTCCATGTTTAGTTGTAACACTAACAGTACGCAATAAGCATGAAACTTTGAAACGCGTTCCGGTGAGTGGACTGTAAACATAAACGTTGTTGATCTTGAGCTTGATGCCGCACGTTTGTGTTTACCAGGCACCACAGTATGCACTGACCTTCGCCTTAGGAAATGATCAGCTGACAGCTATGGCAATTGCCCGCCAGAAACGCGTGAAAGTTATTCTGTGACTGTTTTTTTCGTCTTCGTTTTTTTTTTTCATCATAGAGATATCAGGTACGGAGTACGGACCCAAAATCGCAGGTCCGTACATGTTACTGTTCCGTACCTTTGAAAACTTTCCGTACCGTTCCGGACTTCCCGGACCTAGTTTGGGAAGTCCGTAGTTACGGAGGTACGGAGGAGCGGAGGTACGGACAGAGGTACGGAAGTGCCCAGCTCTGGCAAATCTACACGCATAACAGGGCAATTAAAAACAATCATAACGTACAACGCATATACTTAACTTATTCGTAAAAGCCACGCATATACCGGACTGGCAGAACAAAGTGTGAAGCCGATATTTGTTATATAAAGGTCGTAAAAGCTAGGGTTGTGTGTATACACTAAACTTGAAAAAGTACTACATGAGCTCATGTATATACCGTAATACGTTCGTTTGGTGACTTAGTAGGATTAGGTTATGGTCAAGAGTGTTTCGCATATATGAATACAAAATTATGAAACTAAGTTATGAGCCAATTGTATTTGTTGAATATGAATGTTAATCGTATTTACTGGCTACTTTGGGTTTGGCAATTGATCTGCCAATCAGTATTACCTGTCCCCTTTGTTCATTAGGACATCTGAGGTTTAAATACATTTTTTATTTAGTGTAATATAGTTGGTTATTTGCTTCGTATTAAGTTTTTACCTTGTCCTTATAAAACTCTATACAGGTGACACATCACAACATACTTTTTATAATTATTTGCATTTCCTTGTATATTTAGCCTGTTCATCTATAAGGTGGCAAATATCGGTAAATTTAGGATGAAACTATGAACATGACTATTGTCATTTCTGAACAAAACACTCATAATGCTGTCTGTCTCTATTTCCTTTCATGTCAAGGGTTTAATCTGCATAGTAACCCAGTCTATGTTTCAGGTATGTATGTGCCGGTTGCATGAAGTTGTTTACCGCCGAAGATGAAGCAGAAGACTCTGAGAGAAGGAGTGAGAGGGGGAGTAATAAATAAATAAATATCTTATTTCCATGAAACATGTTCTTACTATCAACTTACATCACAGATGTTCTATGCAATATAACTAAAAATGAAACGCTGAAGTCACGCATATAAAAAAAAAATACATAAAAAGAAGTCAAACGAACATTAAAAGGAAATTAATTGTACCATTAACCAATAGAACTAGGTTCACTCCAATATCTTTAAAATACTACTAACTATGCAACTGCTATTTCATATGGGAAACAAATTATAGTTTTCACTTAGGTCTTAAAATAAATTATAAGTCAAGACTTAAAAGTGTAGACTTCCATAATTAATGATGCATTAGGCAAATTGTTCCATATTTATGGCCTTTGTCAGTGATGGGTCTGGCTACCAGTCTGTTCTGGCTCTTGGCACATAAGGTCTTTTTAGCGCCTTGTTGGTACTGGCTGTATTTCCCTGACAATGGAAAAAGCTAGATACCGCTCCCGGATTACAACCCATTGACAGCCTTATAAACCGAAACTGTTTTCATAAATTACTGTCCTTTAATTGTTAACCACTTAATCTTTTATGATAGAGTACGTGATCCTTCTATCTTGCTCCTCCAATAGCTATTTTAGCCTGCAATTTTTGCAGTTTCTAAAACACTAAAGTAAGTTGAGAAAAGTATTTGTTGAGTCCCTTACCCATACAGTAATTCATTAAGGCTGAGAGAGAGAGAGAGAGATTATTTAATGCCAAAAATTAGCCAAGATAAAAACGCCCCCCTATCTTCCAAGGAAAATATAAATCAGCCCAACCCCCAAAGTCGGAAAATCCCGGGCACTGGCGGCAGATGAATGGCAGTTTAAGGAATCCCTCATTATACATGACCCTTGCCATCGGTGCCAACAGTTAATAAAAAATAGTCACTAATGTGGAACTCGACCCAGCCAGCCCCAATATGGAGTCGTGGTGCCGCTCTTTAACCTTGCCCTTATTATAGTCCTGTGTTTATGGAGAAAAAAAAACATTAATGTGAAGTTTATGGTGTTGTGATCATTCACTAATATCGAGTCAGTCAGTTATCGTAACTTATTAATGTCTTTCATTCGACGGTACACTTTCCGTCAGTGTGGTTTTGTTTTGTTTACAATTATCACTGTGAGGGCCGAGCGGGCGCCTCGAACACTCCTGTCAGCCGTGCTGGCGAGGCACTAAAACGAGAGTAGAAACCGCAAGAAGCCGTAGAAGCCGGCTTCTTACGGCTTCTCTCACCAAAATTCCCTCAAGCTTGTATCTCCTAAACATTTTTAAACACACAGCCGCTGCCGACTACCAATGCTTGTATTTCAATCCTTACCTCGGTACGTCTATTAGGGGAAAGATAAATGACGTTTTTATTTATATATTATGAGATACACCTTCTCTACACCTCCTCATCGAGGTGGTGTAAATCACCCAATAATTTGCCCCTTGTGACGTCCACGGAATGGGTAATTAGCTTGCCTGGTCCAGCCAGGAGGTTGGCGCCGACTTGCCCGAGGGGTAAAGTCTGCGTTTTTGACGTCATCGTTTGGCGCAGATGTATCTCTGATCCAGAAAGGTTTCGAATGATAGGAGTATCTCGCTACTTACGCTGACATACAGGAGGGCGGTATGTGTTCGCTGGATCTGGCCCCTGGGAGCTTCTCGTGCTGCTGATAAGACCTTAAACCCATGATGGCCCGACCATAAGACTAAAGTAATTTCACGAAAAATTTACAAATATTCGCAATTGCTGAAAATCTTGGGAAATTAATGTACCGTCAACCACACTATATTGGTATTTCTGCCCGGAGGACCGCCCACCGATCCCGCCACCAATAGGAACGACGAATGGTACTGGCCATTCTCGATGTATTTTAGCGAGCATCGTCCAGCCTGGGGGCCGGATTCAAAACCCCACTGTCACCCGTTCGGGCGAGGCACGAAAACGAGAGGAAGCCGCAAGAACCCGTAAAAAACCCCGGTTCACGGCTTTTCACCAAAAAATTCCCCTTTTTATCTCGTGGGAGAGGTGGTGTGTCCCCGTCGGATGGGTCAGCTGCCCCCCTCCATGTATTCCCCCTCTCAAAAAGCCTGGGGCGTCGGCCCAAAAAAAAGTAAAAAAATTGGTTCGGAAATTTCAGATGCCCCTTTCGATGGTGAAGAGGTAGCAGTGATCCCCAAAATTTACGAAGAGTGCCAAGAAAAAAATAAAAAAAAACATTGAACACCCCAGCAGGGACACGGTGACTGCGGGGCCACCTGTTCAAAAAAAACTCCCCTCACATCTCGGGGGACATTCTCGCCCTTGAAATATACCTTTTTAGAAAATGTAAACTAGAAAAAATTGGTTTTAATTTAACTTCAGTACCTGAAAGTGAAAGATTACAAATCAGGGGCCAGGGGCCAACCACAAACAACCCCGGTTATTCTTTTGTAATAGCGTATTTCGCGACCGTTTCCCCCGGGTCTGGATGGGCTAGCCCCGGGCGGTCACTGTTTTTTGGAGGCAGTCTAGAACGGGCTACCCCAGTCCGTCCGGTCCGACCCAAAACCCAGGACACTTGGACCAGTGTGGGCAGAACTGGCGCTGCGCATACGTCAGGGGGGGAAAGGCGACCAGGAGCTTCTCGTGGCTGATAAGACATGAAAACCATGATGGCCGCCCCAAAAAGACAAAAAGTACCCAAGGCGTGGTAGTTGAAAAGTCTTCACACAGGTTAAAAGGCGGGACAAAAAAAAGGTATTGAAAAGATGGACCCCTCCCGCCTCCACATTCATTCATACCGCCCATCGATCCCCAGAAAAGGAACGACGAAGGGGACGGGCCAGTCTCGATGTTTTTCGCGACCATCGCCACCCTCCCCCGCCCGGGGATGGACTAAACCGGGCGGTGAACGTCACGAAAATGCGCAAATTTGAGATACCCTTTTTCGAAAACTTTTTGGATCAGGAGCTACTCTGCCAAAAATCGATGCGTCACAACGCCAGATTTTACCCCTCGGTCCCCGTCGGGGCCCAACCTCCCTGGTGATCCAGCAAGCGTACTTATCCATTTCCTGAGCCCAAGGCCAATATTATGGCGTAGATTACACCACCTCGATGAGGGGGTGTAGAAAGGGGTGTATCTCAATATATAAATAAAATGTATTTTTATGCCTAAAGACGTTACCCCCGAGGTAAGGTTTTGAAATAAAACCTTTTTGGTAGTGGGCAGCGGCGAGTGTTTACAAATGTTTAGGAAAACAACCCTTTGGGGGAGGCCGCCTCGGCTGTGTAGGGACCCCTTGGTGTTTTTTTGTTTTAGTTCGTTTTTGGGGCAGCACCAGTTTTTTGCCCCCAGGGGAGTCCTGTGAGCAGAATTGTTGGGGCGAGGCGAGCCTGGCATCCCGCGGCAGATTATGTTGTTTCACTTTCTTAATTTGGACGTTTTTGAGAATGAAACTTTTTGTTTGATGTCCCCCTCAGGCCCTTTGCATTTGGGTTAGGTCATCGGACGCTTGCCCTCTTTGCCCCTGAATGGTAGTTAGGGGCACGTTTGCAAAACCTTTAATGGTACAGTCCCCAACGGAAGGAATGCTCGCCACTGTCGGAAATGTTCCATTTGGAAATCTTGGGAACTCGCCCTTCCGGTTTTTGACTGAAATGAACTACCGCACTGTATTGTATGCTTTTTATACTCACATCTGTAAAGGTTCCAGCGTGCGCTCCCTTTGGGTTTAACCCACACGGCCGCTTAAAATATGAGGGCCTCAAAAAATCTAAGTCCAGTTAGGTAGGTTAGGTATATTTTTGGGGTTAAGTTAGGTTATTTTTTATAATTGTGGTTAAGGTTAGGTTAGGTTAGGTATTTTTGTGGTTAAGGTTGGGTTGGGTTAGGTTGGGTTTAACTTTTGGTTAATTTAGAAATACTTTGTGGTAAGGGGTTAGGTTAGGTAAACTTTGTGGTTAAGGTTAGGTTAGGTTGGGTTAGGTATATTTTGTGTTAAGGTTGGGTTTAGGTTGGGTTTAGGATATTTTTGGGTTTAAGGTTAGGTTAGGTTAGTTTATTACATATAGTGACTTTGATGATTTTTGGGGGCCATTAATCACTTATTTTTTGTTTCCCCCCACCCAAAAAACCCCGTTTCCCCCCCATTTCCCCAGCTTGTTGGCTATAGGGGGAAAAAAAAAAAAAAAGATAGGGGGGAAGGATTTTCCAATTTTTTTTACCTCCTTTTTTTTTACGTCGGCGAGAGTCCTTTTAAGCGACAGTTAAAATTTTATTTATTAACAAAACAGTACCCCAATTATATATTAAACATTTTTACCCGTTTTTGTATCAGGGACCGAATATCGGGGGTTAGTTTTGTGATTGGGGGGGGTCGGGGTTTTGTCTGTTACGTAACCAAGTCCAGATCGTTTGAAGGTAGTTTTAAATTTTTTTGGGACAAACGAAAAAATGTCCAAAAACGAAAATACCTTTTTTTTCTTCATTTGCCCCATTACAAGTGGAACCGCCGAAAACTTTTTATGGGGGGAAAACTTCTCGGTTGGTGTTTCATTATAATGGACGTAACGCGCGGTCATACCCCCATTACCCCATGCGTTTTTTATATTTTTTTTTGTTTAGTTATGTACAGTATTAAAAGCCTTCCCCCGTAACCTTTAAAACTATGGTTTATTTTATGTTTGCCCTACTACCCCCTCTCCCCCAAAACAAAACTTGGGGACCTGGGGGAAGAGGATATATGGTGGGGTACAAAATAGCGTCGCAACCACAACTTTTTTGAGTTAGGAAATTAAAAAAATTCTCTAGATTTGGGAAAATTCATTGGTTTTTTCGAGCCAGAGACGGGGGAACCTGACGATTCCTACAGAAGATGACTGAAGTTTGAGAATCCCCCCCCCCCCACCCCCGCTAGGAGGGGGTTTATTTGGTTAGATTTGGTTTTGGTTAGGTTGGTTAGGTTAGGAGATTTGGGTTTGGTTTTTGGTAGGTTAGGTTAGGTTATCGGGGGTCAAGCCCCCCGTAGGGTTGGTTTAATTTTTGGTTAGGCAAATTTCTCTAGATTAAGGAAAATTTTCCTAATCTAGGGAATTTTAAACCCCCTAAAAACTCTTAAATTACGTGTTTCCGACGCATAATTTGTTCCCCACCCGAAAACCCCCCATTCCCACAGGTTTGCCCAAAATTTTTTGGGGAAGGGGGAGAGTATGGGCAAACATAGAATTTTAACCCAAAAAAAATATACATATTGTAGAAATGATATAGTTTTCTTTGACTAATCTCATACGACAAAACCTCCCCTTCCCGAGGCCCCCCCAACCATATAGGAGGGTTTGGTTGGGTATTTGATTAGGGTTTGGTTAATTTTGGTTTTGGGTTAGGTTTGATTTTGGTTTGGGTTTGGTTAGTTTTTCGGTGGGCAACCCCCCGCTAGGTAGGTTAATTTTGGGGTTGGGCAATTTCTCTAGAAAAGGAAATTTTTTTAGTCTAGGGGTTTGTCCCCTCTACACAATTTTTAAATTAGTGCTCCGACGCATTTTTTTCCCCCCCCCCGAAAACCCGCATTCCCACAGGGGCCCAAAAATTTCTGGGGGTTAGTGGGAGGTATGGGCAAACCAGAAATTTTCCGAAAAAAAAATAGTCGTGTCTCAGAAAAGCCCCCGCCAGCCCATCCCCTTTACCAAAACACTAATTTTAGGCAAAAGGAAAATTAGTCACGTTTCAGAAAATGACTGGCAGTCCTCGTTCATTTTTTTCAAAAGCACTAATTTTACCCCAAAAAAAAACTAGTCAGTGTTCAGAAAAGACGTGAGCCTCGTCCATTTTACCAAAAACACTAATTTTAGGCAAGGAAAAATCTGTCAGTTTTCAGAAAAAGACCGCGCAGTCCTCGTTCATTTTTTACGGGGGCTTTCCCCTTTAAAATCCTACAACCAACCATTCCTTGGCGAGAGTTCCGGGTTTTGTCAGGACGAGAATTTCGGTAGAGAAGTACCAGGTACCGTTCTCATTTTCCCTTAAGAAGATTGGTCACTCAGAATGTTTGCTCTTTAAAAGCCCTTTGGGAAATTTTTGATTATATGGGTCAACCCTGATGTCTGCCCCCTTTTTGTCCCTGAATTATTAGGGTTAAACAGGATGGTGGCCCCTTATTGCCTAGAAATATTTTTTTTAAAAGTCAATCAGGAGTCTCGCCTTAAAATTGCCCCCCCAAATTGTTTAAATTTCGGGGCATTTGCTTTTATGCTGGTACTCCTTAGTGGGTACCGTTTGGGTTCGGGCGCCCATGAGCATGTACCCCCAAAAGGGGAGTTTACGGTCGTTTTCAGAGACACACAATTTTTTTTTCTTGGCCTACAATAGGGGCTTGTTCTAAGGGGTATTTTTTTTTTGCGCAAAAACCAAAAAAAAAAAAAAAAAAAAGGGTATACTTTGTGGTTAAGGGAAATTTGGTTCCCAGCTAACCACCACCCGGGGGCCTACGTGGGCTTGAGCGCGAACGGCGGCCCCCCGGGAAACTTGCCCCCCGAATGCCCGCCGTAGTGCCGCTGGTGTATTTTCAAGAGGGGGAAATTTATTTTCTTAAATCAATGTACAGAATTTGAAAATGATTGCTTTTATGTGTAAACATTCTAAAACAAAAGTTTTTTGAGATATTGATGTAGTAATACTCAGTGGGGATAACCAGCGGTACTTGACTTTAGATCCCCCGCCGCCCCCTGGTGTATATTTGAAAATGGGACAGAAAATATTAATGCGGCCCCCGGGGGAAAATGGGCCAT
>JACEEZ010012453.1:592500-608081 GCA_016584305.1 Chionoecetes opilio | reverse complement strand
GCAGTGGTCGCCACTTCCCCCTCGAATCCTCCTGAGCCCTCTCTGGTGCAGTACCCAGACGACACCTGCAGTGTGCCCATCCCCCTGGGTTGTTGCGGGGTGGCGTCCAGTGGGGGGTAGTGGGTGGTGCAGCGTAACCAGGCCCCTGCCTCTTCTTGGCCTCCGCTCTGGGTGTGTTTTATTGCAAAAAAAAAATCGGGAATACATAACAGAATTCTGGTTTCACAAATGGGATTTTAAGGGTTTAAATTGTGGAACTCGACCAAGACTGCGAGTTTCACCAAAGACCTTCCGTTAATTGCGGTGAACGTTGTATAAAATTACTTCATTGGAGCTGACAACAGTGCATAACTGATGAGAAAAACAAATTTGAAGACTAAAAAATAGAATAGCCCTTACGTCTACGCGGGTTCTCTTTGGGGGACACACTGGTAGAAAGGGAAAAAATTTGAAAAGCTAAAAGGGGGTACTACTTTAGTCGCTACACATATTGGTCATTTAGATTATATAACATTTTTTTTTTTCATCTCTGTGTGTGCTTCAAAAGCAAGTATCTACTCCTTGCTAAAAAGGTATTTATTAGTATTTTTAAATTGTTATTGTTATCTACTTCTTTCCCATCACCTTTTTTTTATGGTTTTCGGCGTTTCAGTCTCGCAAAACTCTTTCCCTCTAGACAACTCACTGTCTCGCTCGAAACATTTGGGGCCTGACCGGGATGTAAAAACCTTTACGGTTGTTATTTCTTAATCTCACTTCAGTGATATTCTTTTTTTTCTGTTTTCCCCCCAGTATTTTCTTTTGTTTGAGAGTTCCTGTGTCTATTTGGTGGGTTTTACCTTACGTGGCTACATGATTGACGTGTGGATAGCTGTGCCTTTAAAAAACCACTACAAAAAGGCCGGTGTAGGGCTTTTCCAGTTCGCCACACTGCAAAATTACCTTTTTTTGCTTGTTTGTTTTTTTTTCCAAGTGGGAAACCACTTCCTCCCCCGCTAAGCATACTGTCTTTCTTTTCTCACGGAACCCGATGTTCCAAATCTAGTTAACTCACTCGTTTATTAACTTGAGTTCAAAACTAAAACATTTGAAAACTTATCCCGATCTTGTGCGTATTGTGGGTACTGCTTTTCTCTGGTACTTTCCCCCACTGGCTCGTTATTCCTTCAAGTGATACATCTCCAGGGGTCTTCCCCCTATCAAATCTCAGTCGGGGTGTTCATTAATACTCGAGTGTTTTCCTGAAATACCCCCTTGCATCTCTCTTCAACCCTTTTGGGGGGGTTCAAATTTTTGTTTTAAAAAACTTAATCGGGGGTTTTTGATGCGGAAGAGTTTGTGGGTAATCCCTCGCTGAAGAACTTAAAAGCTGAAAGATTACTAAAGATCAACTCAAGTATTTGCCCTAACTTTAGCATCCATTCACTCATGATACAAAAAAGGAACCTTAATGACACTCTATTAACTCATCGGGGTGAAAAAAACCAATAACTGACCCTCAGTCAGAAACCCCCAAATTCTAATTTTCTTCAGACACAGACTTCTCCTAAAGTGGAAAAATAAAAATGCGGCATTACAATAAAAGTTAGACTATGAAAGAGCAGAAAAAAAATGTAGAAAACGTAAAAGAAAGAAAAAGTTCTCGCCGCGAATCCAGTTACAAATACAAGCGTAAAAGAGAAAAAAGAACGTGAAGAAAAAAAATTTTCTCAAACGCGAATACCTTTAAAAATACAAGGCGTGAAAAGCAAAAAAGAGCAAAAAGAGAGAAAAAGGCTAAAGAGCAAAAAGAACATGATAGAGAACTTAGTTAAAAGCCCCTCGATCTGCAAAATAAAGGTCCGCCCTAAAACCCAATAAATTACAATTACAAAATTTCCCTCTTTACCTCATTCTCTGATTACGACCTGAGTTTTCTTTAGAATTTTCAAATCCTTGCCCGCTTTTTTCGGTACCAAAAGGGGGTTTGGACCTGCTTGTCAAGAAAAACTTAATGGAAAGGCTTTACTGTTCTAGACATGTGGGAAAACCGATTAGATGTAGTTAAAGATGCTATACTTACAGCTTACCGCGGTCACCACAAAAGATACCGAAAAAATTTTCCGCAACATAACAAAATACGGTCAAACTTCCTAAATTTGCCTCAGAGAAATTCAGCCCTTTAAAAAGGGCTCAAGTCGCATCAGTCCCACTTATGACGTCGGGTAATCTCGTAGCATGGAGGAATTTAAAAGAAAATATCCTACTCAATCTGTTGCACATTACAGACAAGGATGAAACAAACCTACTCAAGCTGCTAAAATAGAGATGTCTTTTCCCTTTTACATCGCCCCGTATCCTCGGGAGAGAAGAAGGCTCGTCCATTGTAAGTTTTAGGGGAAGTTATGAAAAAGGGTGGTAAGTCTGTAGAAGTGGTTCCCGCCAATGGTTTCTGCTATTTCTGTAAAAAAAACTGGCCACCTCATAAAAAACGCCTGACCCTAGGGAAAAAGCTAAAATGGGCACATTTTTTAAACCATTGCTTCGGTGAACCATAAATTTCCACTCCCTTTTTTACTGATCCTTTCAAACCCCCAGGGCACAGGGGACTGTCTCCCTCGCCCCTGACTCTGAGGAGCGCCCTTCCAGATTATGGGGTACTGCTTCTGCCAATAATCCCCTTAAAATTTTCCCTTCCAGAGAGAACGGGAAAATATCAGGGGGAAGGTTACCTCAAAGGGTTTTCACCAGACTTTCCCCGTACCTCTGGGTAGGTGTCCTTGATTGTCCGCTTGTTAAAGGGGGAGTAAACCCTTGCTTCGTGGGAAAGTCTTTACCCTTTCCCATACTAACTTCCTTTAGCTAACGATCTGGCTGGTGAGTTGTCTTCCACCCCCTTTCCCCAAAACTCACCATTACCATCAAACCCCACAGCTCACATGGAAAAGGAGCAGCCAAAACTTTTTCCTAATGTGCCGTTACCCGTGCACAATCCCCAAACAACTGCTCAAATACCCCCCAGCCCTTTTCAACTACCACTCCTCATACCCTAAAGTAAGTCTTGGCAAAATATTCTCTGAAAACTACTTGCAGGCTCACGAACGTGCCCACCGTCTCGGGGACCATGCAGAACCTTCCCAAGATCAATCACCCTTTCCCCCTTTTTTCTATTACCAGACAAAGTTTTTATGAGCTATTTTAAATGCTAAAATTTCTGATGATGCCAAATTGGGGTAAGTTCACCAAATTGATTCCAAACAACTTGAAGAGCCAATCATGGAGATCGCTCATGGAGACAGCCGTCACATAGGAATTAAGAAAACTTGTGAAAAATACTAAAAGTTTTTACTGGGCCCGGATTAAAAAAAACATAACTTCAAAGTAAAATTTATGTCACACTTCCAGATTATGGGAAACCTAACCAAAATTTTCCCCATACCCCTCCCCACCAAGTGCCTGAGGAAATTTCAAAAGATATCTTGACATGTTTGGCCCCTTGCCCAAAACTAGGAGAGGGAACCAAAACATCCCCCACTATATGTGTCCAACCACCCATACCCCCGAGGCTTTCCCCTTAAAAAAACACAGCCAAAACAATTTTGTCAAAACTCACTCAACGTTCACTACCTTTGGGTACCCGGGGAAAATTCAAGTGACCCCGGGACAAATTTCACGAGCGTCTCTTTGCGCAGTTCTGGCAGAGCTTGGAACACACAGACTCTATCTCGGGATACCATCCTCAATCACAGGTGCTTTGGAGAAAACCCTCCCGACCGCCGTAAAAGCCTCACTAATTTCACTTATCTACTAAAATTTTATAAAAGTAGACCAAAACCCTTTTGCACCTGATCAAAAAAATACCTAAAAAAAAAAAAAAAATACAACCCGTTTGCACCTTTCTGTCCCTAAAAATACCCCCACCCTTGTACAGGTACAGTTTTGTAAAAAAACTAAACCATACTTGGAAAACTCAGAGATTCCTAACCCACCTATCCCTCTCACAGGAGAAAATAACCACCATTATGTAAACCAAAAAGATGTCCTTGGCGTCATCCTAAATTAGTAACATGACCTCCCACGTGTCGAGCTTCTCCCGAACCTCCCCTTTCGAAACCACCCTCCCGACTATGTAATGCCCATTATTCGGAGATGATAGTATGAAATTATTTTAAAATTCCCAGCTATGTCTTGTCATAGTTTTTTTTTCTCTATGCCCTCATGGGTGCGATCCCCCTCATCTTACCACCATTTTGTTTATCTTCTAACCTTCTTCCGCCATTTTCTTTTCTTTCTTTTTTCACACCCCTTCCCCACTAATGCCGTATCGAGTCCAAAATTCGGGATAATTATTCTGCGATCAGTGATAACTAAAGATGTCAGTTCTTTTTAAACTTTTTTCCAGCCTCTGGCAGACTACGGAACTCCCCAAATCTTAACGTCCTTCAAAAAATCCCCACGTTATCGGTTAGGCAATTGGGCTTATAGTAAAGGGTCCCCCCGCTAATTTAAAACCCACCAAAAATCTAAGTAAGTCTTTATACCCCTCCACTTAATGGTGTTTCGGGGGTCCTTACTTAAAACCTCCTTTTTTGAATTTAGGTTAAAAATATTAAAATTTTTCTACATCAAATAACTGTTGGTATTAGGGACAGTCTTTTCTGAGGTACGCGAGTTTCATTACTTAAAAATTTTTCGGGATTATAAATTTTCATCTGAAGTCACGGGGAGACTTTCCAAACAAGTTCCATTTTGTTGCGGGGCCCACGAGGCCCAAAAAAAGTCTTCTCTCTTTTGCGTCACTGCAGGTAAAACCTTGTCCCCCAACTCCTTGTTTTTTCTCCCCTTAGTATATTTATCTATATATTTCTATATATAATGGTACAGTTCAGTTCACTAAGGCATAGAGTTCCGCCCATCCTTATAAGTGTTATTAACGAATTCGCCCCTCTTCGCGTACTGCAGCTGCCCGTGTCCCCTTTCAGAAAGCCACGGTTTTTTACGTAACACACACCATCCTGTCTCCCCATATTCTTTCTCTCTAGATACCTTTTTTCCAGGTGTGATTTAAAAATTTAAGTATTATTTTACCTGTGTGGGGGCAATGCACTAAAATAGAAATTCTAGTAAAGGAGGTTTATGCTCAGAAACTTTACTTCTCACTAAGGGAATTCCTGGGTCAGAGCTGAAGTCGCATTTCTTATGTAGATAGAGTTTTCTCGATATATGTTAACCCCTTATATCTGAAAGCTCAATGAGAGATTTACATGTTTCAAAATAAATAGGTTTTCATTTAAAAATAAGTTCTGTGTTTTATGAAAACCCAGGTGATTATTCTGAGTTTGGGAAAAAAATTCCCCACCTTCCAAAAGGTTCCCCCTTTACTAGGGATAACCCCTAGTACCCCACACTACCAGATCAATCTAGTATTTAAATTTAATCTAAAAGTGCCCCCCGGGGTATCTAGCGAAAAACTCGCCAGGGCTGTGGGGAGCTAATTCCTAAAACCCAAAACTTATTATCCCTCCCCTAAGATACCCCCTTGTTCAGTACTCTCGAGTGAAAGTGGTCACACTACCTCGATAGTGAAGTCGAAGACTAATTACATCCTCCCGTCAAGTTTTATCATTTTCAAATCATCCCCAAATAATATCTTTTAAGTACGTTGACGAGTTTTTAATACCCCCGACCAGTTAAACCCAATTTCCTCAACAACCTACATCCTCGGAAATGGAAAAATGGGCAAAAGGGGGATTTCACTCCAGCAGGGCTAGCTTTCTCCCCGTCTCCGTCGTCACCATGCTTCTCGCCCCAAGGGGATGGACACTGCCCTCTGCACGGACTACCGCAGAGTAAACGCGGACTGTTCCGGACGCCTACCCTCTACCACGAATAGATGATCTCATCGACAAGGTTGACAGACTAATTAGAATAACAAAAATTGACTTACTGAAGGGATACTACCAAATTACCCCTTACGGAAAAGGCCCAACAAATATCCGCTTCATCACACCCTTTGGTCTTTTCCATCAGAGTCATGCCTTTTGGGATGAGGAATGCCCTTCTTACCTTCCAAAGGGCAATGACTACTTACTTAAAAGGATCTGCTGAGTTTCTGTATACTTAGACGACTTCTGATTATTTACAGAGCATTGGGAGCAGCACCGTCTAAAACTCAGGAAGTGTTGACCAGGCTGCAGGGAGCACAACTGAACTCATCTGGCCAAGACCACTTCAGAGCGAGCCACGGTGACATACTGGACCGAGGTGGGACAAGGCCATACGACCAAAAGGCCAACACATCTCCGCCATCTTGGAGATAACCCTGCCCCTACACTTCGAAGGCCCTAGTCGGCCGCTTTTCTGGGTTATGGCAGGTTACTACCGGAGATTCTGTCCCAACTTTCGCGGCCGCTCCGTCCCTCTCCACCCGGCTCACTAGTGGGGCTGTGCCTACACTGGACGGACGTCCTGCCAAGGCCGCCTTCAACCAACTTAAGAACTTCCTGTCCCAGGGTCCCTGTGCTCCTCGCTTCCCGACTTCGTTTCGCCAACCCTTTGCTCTGCAAACGATCCAGCGACGAACCGCTTAGGAGCTGTACTCTTAACAAGATGTGGAGGGCAATTCTTCACCCCTTGGCATACCACTCCAGCAAGTTCAACATCCACCAAAAGCGAGTAAGCAGCCCAGCGAGGAAAGACTCCTGGCGAATCGTCCTCAGCGGTTACAAAAATTTTCAGTGTTATCTCCAGCCAGTCAAGATCCTTTAAAAGTCTAACCTGATCACACCCTCTGCCTTCCTAAATCGTGCCTAAATTTACCATCAACGCCTTCTCCGATGGTCTCTCTTCTCCAACCTTACACACCTGACCATCATCCACATCAAGGGCAACCGACAACCTCATTGCAGACGCTCTCTCTCGCACCTAGAGGCTCACCTGACCAGTTCACTCTACGACTCCACTTCTTCCCAGTGCGTCGTCTTATGTGGGGAGGTATCATAGCTTCGCCCTTATCCTCATCCTGTGTGACACACCCACCACACACACACACACACACACACACACACACACACACCACACGACACACCACACACAACACACACCCACACACCACACACACACACAACACACTGCCTGAGTAACCACTAACTACCCTTCCTCAATCAACACGAGAAGGCACCGGAACTACTCCGAGGATCTCACCGGTGTGTTTCGACTCACCCCTGAGTGAGCACCCAGGCAAATACATGGCATTTATAAAACCCTCGTTTTCTTTTGTTAGTGAGTCATCTTATATAGCTGAAGCGTTACTACTCTCTTCGGGAACATAGCAGTAACACCATTCTTGTTGCCTTTAAGTAAGTACCCAGTCAACATAGCACCGGTGACTCTACTCAAGTCAACTCACTTCTTTATTAATTGCTTTAACTACCTGGTGGTGAATTTATCTTAGTTCTTATTTTTTGTGTTTTTCTCTAGGGTTAATTATCTTGGTTTTATGTACATATTGGTCATTTCAGATTATATAAGCATTTTTTTAGTCATCTCTGTGTGTGCTTCAATCAAGATCATCTTACTCATTGCTACGTGTTTATTAATATTTATTAAATTGTTATTGTTATCTACTTCTTTCCATCACCTTTTTGTTATGGTTTCGGGCGTTTCAGTCTCGCTACTCATTCCTCTAGACAACTCACTGTCTCGCTCGTAACAAAGGACATTAATAATTTGATAAGAATGAAATGAGACGATGCTCCAGGCTGAGGTGGATTATTAGATTATCGTGTCAAAAGTCTGGAAAAGTGTGAGGGATGTAAGGCAATTAGGAGACACAAAACAGTTACGTTAATGGAGCGTGGGAAGAAACTTAAGACACCCATTAAGTAATAAAGAAATCACGAAAGTTTCTGAAGAGTTCATATTCAATAACAGAAGAAAGACCAATGGAATAAGATGCGGTGAAAATAAGATAGACAAGAATATAACAAGAACACAGACAAAGAAATTATGGCAATTATCAAGATGGAAAAATGTGTAACAGAAGAACAAGCGATGCCAAAAACACATGTAGGGGAGAGCGGGGCAGGTTGCATCGAGGGTAGGTTGCATCATTGCCTCTAACTCGCATGTTATCACACGTACATCGTCTTACTACTACTACTACTACTACTTCTACTACTACTACTATAAACTACTACTACTACTACAACTACAACAATAATAATAATAAAAAAAGTTAATGCTAGTTAGAGGCAATGATGCAACCTACCCTCGATGCAACCTGCCCCGCTCTCCCCTACACGTAATGGACGAAATATGGTCAAACTTGTTAGTTAAGTACAAGTATATTCTGTATTCCCTTTACACTGCCCTGCATGACTCGTTGTCTTACTTATTACATGACGAATGACCTTTTTTTACTATTATTACTATTAATATTACATCATCATTATCATCATCTTTCTGTTTAACGTCAGATTTTCCCATAATGTCTTAACCCCTTCACGCCCAGATCTTTCCTTTGCTATATAAAATCGTCTGTTGTTAGCCATAAAATAACGAAAAGTAACATAATATACCAAATTAGTTAGTGGACAAGGATGCTAAACAGGTCATATCTATAAAAACATTCCTTATATTAACTAAAAATAATCTAATGGTGGTCAAATTACATTGGAAATTACGTTCCGGGTCTCAAGGGGTTAAGAGGTCAGACGAGCAAAGATACGCTGCCAACAATCTCTAGCCATTGCCTCAACCTCTTCAATGCCTTCAATGCTATTACTATTATTTAATTACTATCATTATTTCGCAAGATTTATTGTGTGGGTCTACTCATGTTTGCCAGAAAGCCCTTGGGACAGAATCAGCCAATCAGCATTACTTTCCGCAGCTGTGATAATTGCCCAAGGGTTTATTTTCCTTCGTTTCCACTTTTTGTGTTGTATAATGGCTGATGTCACTTATTCACGAGTTTCAAATGATCACCAACTTTTTTAAAACCCCTTCAGGCCCAGAACGTAATTTATATTGTAATGTGGGTGCCATTAGATGATTTTTAGTTACTATAAGCAGTATTTTATGGATGTGCTCTGTTTATTATCCTTGACCACTAACTAATTTGGTTTATTTAGTTACTTTTTGTAATTTTATCGCTCAACAACATACAATTTTTTATAGCAAAGGAAAAATCTGGGCGTGAAGGGGTAAATATGGAAGTTTATTTACCCAACCAGTGTTTACCAGTGTGTGTGTGTGTGTGTGTGTGTGTGTTGTGTGTGTGTGTGTGTGTGTTTGTTTTACCAAATGCAGAAAAGTCACATGGGTTATAAAAATATCTCCCGTAATAGTTACAGATGCGTAATACTTCAACCCTTCAAGATATATTCTTCAACTGTTATACTAATATACTGGATGTGTACTACTGTGATAAATGTAGTACAACTGATACTAGAACCCATTAACCCACATATAGTATGACAATACGTCTCTTGCTGCACCATTAATTTGAAACCCATATCATTTAACTTTCTAAACAATTAATGATTCATCTAGCAAATTCTGAAGTGAGCAAAGTATAACGTATGAAACTGATTATTACTTAAACCTGAGCCCGCGGGTTTAGCGTACCCTGAGTGAGCTATTCCTCTCACCCTGAGGAAACACTTCAATTTGGGTCCTGTTCATTTTTTAGTGGGAAGTGTTTTCATGATCTTCAATGCAGTATAAGATGTCCAGCTCAGCAGAGAACACACGAGGGAGGAAGAGTGCCATGTCAAAGGCTGCGACTTATGTGCGTGTAACTATGGTAAAATTATCCCTCACCAAATCACCACAATGTGTTATTGGAACAAACAATATCCAACTATGTCATGCTGATAATTCGCCTTAAATCATGATTGCATGTTTCCTATAATGCCAAAACTTCTTTATATTTATCTCTTTATCGTTTTTTATCTCTATTTGACAACTATATGCAGTCAAGGAGAAATGAAACTTGTCAAAATTTAAGGAATCATCGGATAGCAATACGATGGTTCAATATACAATTGGGTCTTCAGGAACGTAACTCATATCGTATAACGAGGGAATACTGTGCAGAATGCTGCTTTACAAACGAGCTACGTTCCTGGAAAATCGTGCGTTAAGCGAAAAATACATCAAACGAATCGTATGTTTCCATTGATTTTCCGATAAATTACTAAAATCTATGAACAAGTTTGTGCGTATTTCGAATTTTATGTGCGTAACAATTTCTGGTACTTTTTTTTTACGCGTAACTCTGAATTTTCGTTAAAGCGAGGTTGCGTCAAACAAAATATAGGTATAAATTAGACTATACTCAAAATATTCACAGACATGGCGCACCAAAAGTAATATACACGACAGCGTTTAGGTGTCATTTCACAAGCCTACTAACCAATGAACAACACTCACATTATCCACCGTACACTTTTCCACAAAATTGTCATATCCTCGTGAATAATCTAAGCTTACACATTTCAATTGCTTTGCCTGTAATCATGCATATTCACTCCACGCTATCAAAAATACTGTTCTCGCCTCCATGGTGTAGTGATGGACCTCAAAACAATACCCAAAACTATAACATGGCCCTAGGAGCCCTGCGGAAAATATGTGTTTTTTAGTGGCGAAGACAAAACACCTAGTCAAAAGAGTTTTTCTAAATCTTCTAACGCCATGTGCAATCTCTTTTCAGATCATATCATTTCCTAACACTAAGTACAATTCTCTAACACTGCAATCTCCTAACGTTACGTACAATCTCCTAGCCCAGCATGCAAATCTCCCAACGATAAGTACTACCTAACACCACGTACGTGTACAAGTAACAGGTGCAGAAGGGCAATAAGAAACCTAGTAAGAGATGCAATGTTGCACTAGAATGTGGGAGATTAAAGACAGTCAATTAAAGGAGGAATATAAATAAGATTAAAAACATCTGACTCCAACCTGTTCAGAAGAGTTGTGTAAGTGGAGCTCCTCATATAAGGGACAATCTTACACTCCAGACAAGGGTGAGTAAGGAGGCTGCACAGTCAGGATCTGGAGGGGAGAGAAGCATTGATAAGAAATTACACAGAGCACCTGATTGAGAAGCTGAGATATAACAGTTCGGTAAATATTTCGCAGGAGTAGGCGCCAGTCTAACCTAACTAGCCGGGGCAGCCAGGCAAACGGCTGCGAGAGTGCGAGAACAGTGAAGAGAGTGAGCGAACCATACAAGAGACAGATTAGAAAGTGCGTCGTGAGGGTTGACCACAAAGCGACGTGAGATCAACGATATTGCACGTCATTTTCTGCCCCTTTACGAACCACCGTCGCCCCATCAAGTAAGTGTTCATTATCGTCATGTCTGTGGATGAGCTGCACGGTGGCGGTGTGCTCGGCGCGTGGCCATGAAGGAAAGAGTTTGTGGTTTTCCATCCGTAACTATATTTGGCGTCTGGCTGTCTACGAAATTGGACGGGAAGGTCTCTTACATTAGTTTAGCAGTTGTTGCGGTTTTTTCAAGCCTGGGGGACTGGCCAAGGGTAGACTAAAATAAACGTTTCATAACCGTCCCTGTATTGCAGATAGCTAGGGACTTCAGGGTCTTTTATTATCCTTTATTTTTAATCGTTTTCTGATTATAGCATAAGTTTTGCCCATTAAGTTTTTTTCCTTTTTGTTATTGACATTGCCAGCAGTCTAAGATTGATATGTAATGAGTGTCAGAGGTGAGTATAGGGCTCCTGAGCAGCACCGGCCAGAGACATAAGATAACTAAGTGGCTACTCAGGGCCCCCAAGCTCCTGGGGGGCCGCCAATCTCTTGGAGATCCAGAGGGGCCATGAATCTCCTGAGGGGCCCACAAACTCCTAGGGGCCTCCAATCTCCTGGGGGCCGCTAATATTCTGAGGGGCCCCCAGTTTCATAAGAGGCTCACAGGCTCCTGTAGGGGACCCCCAAATCATATTCTGCTTAGGCCCCTTAGAGGCTTGAACCGGCCATGTTCCTGAGTGACGTATAGAGCTTATCATTACAGTTTCCGTGATACAAGTCTGGAAAATGTATGATGTATAGAGACGCGTCCCTACTCTCAAACCTTACTGTGCTGATGTTACGTCCTCGCACGGGAAGATCTAGCACCTTTATAACTTGACCCTACTGGCTGAAATCTGTAATATTCATTGATTTATATAACTTATCGTGGAACATGCCCTTCAGCCTTTATTATAAACGTGTTTATGATAGTATATGATCTGATTTTGAATAAGATATAAGCTGAGAAGTATGTACGAATGAGGAAGAGAGGTGAAGGGGGAGGGGGGAGACGAAAAGAAGAGAGGTGAAGGTTGGGGGCAGACGAAAATAAGAGAGGTGAAGGGGGAGGGGGGAGACGAAAGAAGTGAGGTGAAGGGGGAGGAGGAAGGCGAAAAGAAGTGAGGTGAAGGTTGGGGGGAGACGAAATAAGAGAGGTGAAGGGGGAGGGGGGAGACAAATAAGAGAGGTGAAGGGGGAGGGGGGAGGCGAAAAGAAGTGAGGTGAAGGTTGGGGGGAGACGAAAATAAGAGAGGTGAAGGGGGAGGGGGGAGACGAAAATAAGAGAGGTGAAGGGGGGGGGGGAGACGAAAAAAAGAGAGGTGAAGGGGGAGGGGGGAGACGAAAAGAAGTGAGGTGAAGGGGGAGGAGGAAGGCGAAAAGAAGTGAGGTAAAGGTTGGGGGAGACGAAAATAAGAGAGGTGAGGGGGAGGGGGGAGGCGAAAAGAATGAGGTGAAGGGGAGGAGGAAGGCGAAAAGAAGTGAGGGGAAGGTGGGGGGAGACGAAAAAAGAGAGGTGAAGGGGGAGGAGGGAGGCGAAAAGAAGTGAGGTGAAGGGGGAGGAGGAAGGCGAAAAGAAGTGAAGTGAAGGTTGGGGGGAGACGAAAATAAGAGAGGTGAAGGGGGAGGGGGGAGACAAAAATAAGAGAGGTGAAGGGGGAGGAGGGAGACGAAAAGAGGAGTAAGAAGAGAAGTGAAGGTGACAGGGGGGCGGGAGGCAAAAACTAGATAGAGGATAAGCCATTCCAGATCCCCTCCACGAAGAATGAGTGTTAGCTGCAGCACATCAGCAGCGTGATGTGTCGGTTTGCCTTCAGAGCACCAGAGAAAAGTCTTGTTTAACGGTGAAACGTTATTGCAGTGCATCAAATTATGTGAGGTAAATGCATAGCAACCGAACATTATCAGTAATTTGTGCTCGCATTACACATTCAACGAAATGGATGCAGCCATTAAGGCATCGAGGAATTGGACAGTTTAGTTAAAGGAGTGTAGTTCTCGTATAAGAATAAGAAATGATACAGACCGACACAACAAGGTAATACAAAACCACATGTACTCCACTATGTTATACGTGCAAGAGTGTAGTTTTATACCTGCATCTATCTAAATGCCTGTCTATCTATCTATGTATCTATTTGTATGTATGTATGTGCACACACACACACACATACATTGGTTACCTAATAAGAAAGGATATTTTGAGAATAACGTTATCACAGTTCATCGTTACGTTGGGCTGGCTCTGCTGTCTGATGTAGAGGGGTGAGGGTAAGGCAATGGAGAGGGAGGTTTGACATTCGTACCATCGCGTTGAGATATTCATGTAATCGTTGCCGTGAAATGATTCAGTAGCCCCGCGAGACACGAGGAAACATACGTACGTACATACATGCCTCACAGATTTGAGACCTTGTATGTGTGTGTGTGTGTGTATGCATATGTGTGTGTGTGTGTGTGTGTGTGTATGCATATGTGTGTGTGTATGTATATGTGTGTGTGTGGGTGGGTGGGTGTGTATGTATATGTGTGTGTGTGTGTGTGTGTGTGTGTGTGTGTGTGTGTGTGTGTGTGTGTGTGTGTGTGTGTGTGTGTGTGTGTGTGTGTGTGTGTGTGCGCGCGTGTGTGTGCTACCAATATTCCTATGTTCCATTCTTCGCTCGGCAAATCATCACCGTGTTACGTTAAGGTTACGGTAATGTTTGAACTATGAAGAAAAAAAAACATTTAATCTGCTTTTAGATACTATATTATATACTACACCACTTACCACCATCATGACACTGAGAAGCTGTAGCTACATTGTCTTAAAATGAAAATCTAATACATCGTTTTTTTGACATAGTTAGTGGCTAATGTGTATATATATAGTCACCCCGCACTCTTAATTAGTTTGCAAGGGAGGGAATGAGGAGTAAAGAAAATTCAGATAGGCAGGCATATATAACCCCCCCCCCCACCCCCCACCCACCCACCCACCCAACCACCCACCCACCCACCCACCCACCCACACCCACACACCCACACACCCACACACACACACACACACACACACACACACACCTTTCTCATATCCTGCTTCTCATACCTATTTCTTTACATTTTTTCAACCTCTTAGAATATGTTTACGTCCAATGTGTTTAAAATGTGTTTAGTGTCTTTACATTATACACTTATGCATGTATTATTTTCATACACACGGTCGTTCTTGGCTTCATCTGGTAATTAAGTGTTGTGTATCCTTAGTCTTTTCGTTGAGAAGGAGAAAGAGGAGGCTGAGATGGGATTACGAGAGAGAGAGAGAGAGAGAGAGGAGAGAGAGAGAGAGAGAGAGAGAGAGGAGAGAGAGAGAGAGAGAGAGAGAGAGGAGAGAGAGAGAGAGAGAGAGAGGAGAGAGAGAGAGAGAGAGAGAGAGAGAGAGAGAGAGAGAAAAGAGAGAGAGGGAGAAGGAGAGGGAGAGAGGAGAGGGAGGAGAGAGAGAGAGAGAGAGAGAGAGAGAGAGAGAGAGAGAGAGAGAGAGAGAGAGAGAGAGAGAGAGAGAGAGAGAGAGAGAGAGAGAGAGAGAGAGGAGAGAGAGAGAGAGAGAGAAGAGAGAGAGGAGAGAGAGAGAGAGAGAGAGAGAGAGAGAGAGAGAGAGAGAGAGAGAGAGAGATATTAGTAGAAGAAGAAGAGTAAGAAGAAGAGTGAGAGGTGTATAGAATAAAGGAATATGAAATGGTTGGAAGTAGCGAGAATGAGAGAGAGAAAAATAAATGAAGAAGAACAAGAACAAGAACAAGAAGAACGAGAAGAACAAGAAGAACAAGAAGAAGAATAAGAACAAAAAGAAGAAGAAGAAGAACAACAACAACAACAACAACAACAACAACAACAACAACAACAAAAAACAAAGAAAAGAAAACATAAGAAGAAACAAAACAAGATACAACGAACAAAAGAAGAAGATAAAGAAGAAGAAGAAGAGTGAGACGATGAGTTAAAGGTGTCTAGAATAATGGAATATGAAATAGTTCGAAGTAGCTAAGACCCCAGGTGGAGGAGGCGTGCTGGAGAGTGTTCTCGTCAGCGCGGCACGACGTCTACAGACCTTCCTGGAAACACAGAAGACAAAAGTACCCTCTCGCCTCGCTAGGGAAGAAGCAAAGAATCGTCCCTCCTCCCCGTCCTCTATTGTATGAGATTATGACGCGACTTGAAGCTCCAGGGTACGAAAAAACAAAGCAAAAAAATATATATGTATGAGGAAAAGTAGTCTATAGTCCTCTCGAAAAAACAAA
>JACEEZ010012453.1:580000-587500 GCA_016584305.1 Chionoecetes opilio | reverse complement strand
CAAAATTGCGCTGCCTCACAAACCCATTGGTCTATTAGTATTGGTCGTGAATCAGGTTAACAATGATATGCACACACTGATGAAACACACGATACTGTTATCCATCACACGTGGCTTCATCCCGGCACACCCTGTATAGACGTGCCTCGTGAATATGGATGACCTATGCAGGGCAACGGTGTACAGGCAGGCGAAGGGGTGACGGGGTGTGCTGTCAGAATATTACATGAGTCCAGTCACAAAAACAAAATTGACTATGGGATATTAAATTTTGTTATTCTACACTTTATCCTACACAACAAATCAACCCATGAGCTATGAGTTAACGGACTAGCTAGACTCGCCGCACGGTAAGTTGGTACAATGGGGCACCTTCACTCCCCCCTTCCGAACGCACGGAATTGGCTGAGGTGTTGGGTGTTGGGTGAGAATGCCTTACTCCAAGTTTCGCCCAAAAGCCCCAACACCCAACACCTCAGCCAATCCCGTGTGTTCGGAAAGGGAGAGTGAAGGGGCCCAATTTTCGCCAACTTCACGTGCGGCGAGTATAGCTAACTATCTAACAAAACATCTAGGGAATAAATTAACTAAAACTATACAGCTTAAGATAGCTAAGAAGCTAGCCAGCCAGCAAACTAACTAAACAAACTAAACCAAACTATAGATTGATGGACAATTTATTTTATATTGGTTTCCCCAATGAAAGCAGAAACTTAAGGCGTTTTCTGCGGGGATCCTGATTGCAACCGAAAAATTTTCGTTTGCTCAAATTTCGATCCCTGTTCAACCATCCAGGGAAGATGATTGGCCCGACCCGCAATCATTTGTTGTTGTTGTTGTGACCGTTTTCAATCGAAAATTTTCCGATTGCAACCAAAAATCCCCCGCAGAAAACACCTTTAAGCAGCTTATGGTACTTACACTTAAGTACATCAAGCCTGTTATAAGTATCTTGCGCTGGCCTTGTGGTGATCTAAATGATACTACGCACATTAAGTCTAAGGCGATTACATAACACTATTGCCTCAGGAGTTAGAATTATTCCAACGTTATGCTACATTTTTGTTTAGTGTACAGTCTCGCAAGCAGCCACAGTCCCACGTTTATTGATATTTCACTTGCTACTGCATTGATTTCCTTTTTTTTTTGTCTATGTATTATTTAGCACTCGAATGACCAATTTCAAGAGATGAGTTATAGATATCTCGTCAAAGCCTTCTACTATACGTACTACAATAATAATTTTGAAGTTACATTTTCAACGTCAATATATATTTAATATCACATGACTTACGTATATATTGCAGGAGCTACCACGTGTAGGTCTCACGGTCTCTTGTAGCTTCCTTATTATAACATGCTCTTATGTTCTTATATTTTCATTCTTTAGTTTCAATTTTACGTATTTCCCATTTTATAAATTCACATTTTTCCCCCTCAACTTCTTCTCATGGCTGCTGGTCGTGTGACTCCACTATTACCTCCCTTCCTCTCCCTTCCTCTCTCTTCCACTTCCTTCCACTTCCTTTACCCACACCAACTCCAGTAGCTCCCTCTCTCTAGTCCACTGTCCTTCCCGCTCTTACTTACTTCCTCAGTCCTCCTTTCCTCCCTTACTTCCTTCCTTACTCCTCTTCCTTCCTCCCTTACTTCCTTCCTTACTCCTCCGTCCTCCCTCCCTTACTTCCTTCCTTAGTCCTCCTTCCTTTCCTCCCTTACTTACTCCCTCTAGCCTCTTCCCGCCCTTACAACAAAGCCACAAGTACCGAACAACAGCAGAAGGACTACATAACACAAGTTTCTGGGTGAAATATTTGCCCTGGAGTGGATTGGCAATCACAAAATTGAGTTTTTATGGCGTCGTGACCTCTATACTTAGGTCATCATCTGCGTACGGGTCACGTGTGTGTGTGTGTGTGCGTGTGTGTGTGTGTGTGTGTGTGTGTGTGTGTGTGTGTGTGTGTGTGTGTGTGTGTGTGTGTTGTGTGTGTGTGTGTGTGGTGTGTGGTTGTGTGTGTGTGTGTGTGTGTGTGTGTGTGTGGTATGTGTGTAGTGTGTGTGTGTGTGTGTGTGTGTGTGTGTGTGTGTGTGTGTGTGTGTGTGTGTGTGTGTGTGTGTGTGTGTGTGGTGTGTGTTGTGTGTGTGTGTGTGTGTGTGTGTGTGTGTGTGTGTGTGTGTGTTTTTTTCCTACTTGAGGGTCCTGATACCATGTAAAAGATAAGAAGTAATAAAATAAAAAGGGAGGAAAAGGAGATATGATTATATTCTTGATTTCTTTTGCTTGGGGTTTTTCCTGTCCTACTTCTTTTTCCTTTTTTAATCCTACTCCTTTCCTCTCCTCCTCCTCCTCCTCCTCCTCCTCCTCCTCCTCCTCCTCCTCCTCTTCCTCCTCCTCTTCCTCCTCCTCCTCCTCATCATTATTTTCCCCTCCTCACTTTCTTTGTGTGTAGCTCTTCAGTGATGGTTAAGATGTAAATAGGTGCATGTGGGGCCTTGAGAATAAAACATGGAGGGATTTGTCATGACGGGGCGTGGGTAGGTCGGGGATTTTTTTTGGGGGGGGGGATGATGGGGGTGTTGGGGGTGCTAGGGGGGAGGGGGGAAGGTGACGCGCGGGGCACAAAGGCGGCAGTAATGACTCCATCACTCCACGTCCTGGGCCCAAATGTATTCCCAGTCTGCTGCTATTCTCCTCCTCCTCCTCCTCCTCCTCCTCCTCCTCCTCCTCCTTCCTCCCTCCTTCCTCCTCCTCCTCCTCCTCCTCCTCCTCCTCCTCAGGGCTCGGTCTTGGGTCCTACTCATTTTCTGAGATACATCAACGATCTGGACTGCGGACTTGTATCTAAAATATCGAAATATGCTGATGACAACAAATTAGGCGGTAAAGCATATACTAGAGAAAACTGCGAACTCATACAACGTGATCTCGACAAACTATCAGACTGGAGTGATAAATGGCTATTAAAATTCAATTCCGAATAAAATGTAAAGTAATGCATATAGGCAACGATAACCGCAAATATAACTATCAAATGCAAAATAAATCGTTAACTGAAGTACAGCAGGAAAAGGATTTAGGTGTCATCATCAGTAATGATCTGAAAACCAGTCTGCATTGCCTAGCTGCCAGTAAAAAGGCGAATATGATGTTGGGCTTTATTAAACGCAACTTTGAACATAAAACTCCAAAAGTAATGACACGATTATACACGTCTTTGGTTAGGCCGCACTTAGAATATGCCGTTCAATTCTGATCGCCTTGTTTCGTAAAAGATCAAGCCAAATTGGAATCAGTGCAAAGAAGAGCAACCAAACTAATTCCATCTCTGCGAAATTCATCTTATGAAGAGAGACTGCGGAAACTTAATATGCTTTCCTTAAAGGATCATAGAATCCGTGGGGACTTGATAGAAACCTTTAAGATCCTAAAAGGGTTTGATGTCATTAATCAAGAGAACCTATTCGAGTTTTCTCCTCAAGTGACAACAAGAAATAACGGTTTAAAACTTAATGGTCAACGTTGCATCACAGATCTCCGTAAAAATTATTTCAATGTTAGAGTTGTTGATCGATGGAACAAGTTACCAGCAAATGTTGTCGAAGCCAGTACAATAACTACATTTAAAAACAGACTTGACGCGCACTGTAAAGTAAATGGGTATTGATAGTGCCCTGCGAATTCATAATATAGTCCCCCGGATCTATGTGTGTTAGTGGTAGTTGTAGTTAGCATATTTAATATCCTATCATTCTTCATTACGAAACTTCCATGTTCCTATCTTCTTTAGGGACATGGTATCATTTTCCAACTGTTTTCTTACATGTAGTTGATAGTTAGTAGTATGTAGTACAACAGATACCCTCGTTATGGACCAATAGGTCTCCTGGTGTCTGTTATTCCTATGTATTCCTATGTATTCCTCCTCCTCCTCCTCCTCCTCCTCCTCCTCCTCCTCCTCCTCCTCCTCCTCCTCTTCCTCCTCCTCCTCCTCCTCCTCCTCCTCCTTCTCCTCCTCTTCCTCCTCTTTCTCCACTTCCTCCTCCTCCTTCTCTCTTCCTCACTTTCTTGATTTCTTTTACTTGGTGTTTTTTCCTGTCTTACTTCTTACTTCTTCTTTCTTCCTCCTCCTCCTCTCATAGTATATAAGTCTTAGGTCTAAAGAGGCTCATTCCGACAAGAACTTTAGATTAAAACCGGCGACTGACTGGTCATTGGAGACCCACTACGCTATAAAGTCTATTTTTTTCATCTATAAATGTGCATTTAATTTTTATGAATGTCCGTCCGCCGCCAGTAAACAAATGAGCTCCCCATATTTATAGCAATTTTTTCATCTAGGCCAATTATATCTACAAGTAAATCTTTTTTCATCAATGTTTTTTATATTATTCATGTATAAAGTCGAAATGATAGTCACTCTAGCTTTAAAGAAACACATTCGCCCTAGTATTTTGCATATTTCATCGTGATCATTACATTATGACTCTAGGTAGTAAGGTGAGCAAAACATATCGCCTACACATAACTACCATGCCAGGCCTAGTTATCTACACCAGCTACCTATACAGAAAACCTTAAAGAAATAATTATTTAAGTAAGACATAAACACATTCAAACAACATTCAACATCCAAACACAAACTATTTAAGACATGTTACCTTTAAGCATATGAAAAGCATTAAGCATTATCACTTTCATCTTACGAGTATATTTAGTATAAACAAAGCTAGTGTTTATTTGGCTGTAAGGCTACGTAAGATACAAACATATCATAAGAAAAACTATTCAGGACATGTTACTTTAAGCATATGAAAAACTTCCATTATCACTTTCATCTTACGAGTCTATAAACAAAGCTAGTGTTTATTTGGAAGCATCTGTGACGTCATGCTTGGGCTCAGTAACAGATGTGTCATTCGCCAGGAAATCCCACTCCCTGCACCATCTTGTCGAGGCGAGTAAATGCTGTGTCGAGAGGAAGGATGTGCGCCTCTTTATAACCTGGCGCAGTGGTGGTCCATTCCGCGGCGGAGGGAGGCGGAAGGAAACCATAGCACACGGGTTGAGAGTGTATCTAGCAAGTGTGTGTGTGTGTGCGTGTGTGTGTGTGGGGAGGCGTGTGGGTGTGGGGGGGCGATGGGGCGGAGTCTTTGAAGGAGCGAGCTACCTGAAGTAAAGTGTACGATTCCAATTACAGTTCTAATTCATTCCTGTTTAGAAAGACTGAACAACATTTGTCTTTTAGTATCGAAATTTTCACCCTTAACCACGCACTACCTCGTTACGTGAAGCAGAAGGAATACATACAAAGGAGACTGTAGGGAAAATTAACTAACAAATTAATTAAACTTTGTGTGGTTTGAATTTCTGGATTACTTCTTGCCTGCCGAGCGAGCACACCATGTTGACTCACCAGGAAATAATGTCATGTATTTATCACGCTAATCTCACAGTAATCTTACATTATTACAGGCTCGTTAAGGTGAAATATTTACACGGCGTATTTTTCACAGGTTCCGACGCCAGAATTACTTGCTACATGCATACTTTGTTTCATTGATTTTGTTTGGATCTTGTCATTGTAATTTTTATATTTGGAAGGTTTTTCTGTCGTTGACGACAGAAAAACCAGAGTTCGGTAGAGACGCGAAAGTATTCCACAGAAACCTACGCTCCCGTAAACTGACTTAGCCCCTTCACGCCCAGATCTTTCCTTTGCTATAAAAAATTGTGTGTTTTTGAGCCATATAATTACGAAAAGTAACTGAATATACCAACTTAGTTAGTGGTCAAGTATATTAAACAGGTCATATCTATAAAATATTGCATATATTCACTAAAAATCGTCTAATGGTGCCCAAATTACAATGGAAATTACATTCTGGGCCTCAAGGGGTTAATAGATAAATAAATCTCACCATCTGCAGAAGGTCATATTTCTTAACTCTCTCTAAAACACAAGCAAGTATTGATAGCGATGAAATATGTGAATTTGCTCATCTATCATTACTACAGTCCTTTATAAGTAGATATTTTCTGAAAGGCAAAAGAAATGGGAGGGACATAATATCGCAAAGGAAATTCGCAAGAAATGGGAGACATGTCACAAAGGCGATCCGAACACATAGCTATACCACAGGGGTTACAGGGAGTTTCGTACACAAGTTGTTTCGTACCCAGGCTTTGTTAATTGTTTCGTTCACTGATTTTGAGTTTTTTCGTACATACTTGGTGTCATTTCGTAACTCTAGTAATCAAGTTCAACTCTGAGCGGAGTGTACGAAACGACTAGGGTTTCATATAGACTACGAAACAACTTTTTGGTGTACGAATCTATTGGTGTACGAAACAACTTGTGTACGAACTGACTGCACCCCACCACAGGATACAGTGACCTGAGCCCTTATAGACAGCACCTGTAATCGCCAATTAACGCCCTCACCTGCATGCCCTTCACCTTACCGATGCACACAATCATTCCCTCCCAAATAAACTACTAATCCACCATCACAATTAAACTATCATTTTCTTTAGCGAATTCTTTAATGTGTATGGCTTAATGTGATCCTATTTCCCTCGGTATTTGTGTTCTAATCAACTCTAATACACCATCACAATTACACTAATAGTTTCCTTAGCGAACTGTTTAGGAGGTGTATGGCTTTGGGTAATCCTATTTTCCTCTGTTCCTGTACGTTAGCTATGTGTTTATTTTCTGTATTAGCGCACGAAGAGGCTGCACTATCAACCATAGACCGTGCTGCCTATACTGCGTGCCTTTGTAGCTATCATATTTTCTTATGTTCTTATGTTCTCTCAGGATGTTAACTCAGTAGCCAGTAGTAGCGTGACATGTTGGTCTTGGTGCCTTCTTGGCCGCACACCCTCCACTACCTATAGTCGGACCGGCTTAACCCCTTGAGGCCCAGAACGTAATTACCTCCGCCAACGAAGTTGGAGAAGTTATGTTTTCACCCCGATCTGTCTGTCTGTCTGTCTGTCTGTCTGTCTGTCTGTCTGTCTGTCTGTCTGTCTGTCTGTCTGTCTGTTTGTTAGTGTACAGGATTTCTCAAAAAGTTACGAATAGATTTGGACCAAACTCGGTATACCAAGTCTATTTGGTATAAGGAAGGACTGATTTAATTTTGGATGAAATCTATTGACAAGTGTAGCCATGGCAACCAATTGATGAAATATTCGGCCGGAGGTATGCGCTCATACTGAGTGCATATATATATATATATATATATATATATATATATATATATATATATATATATATATATATATATATATATATATATATATATATATATATATATATATATATATATATATATATATATATATATATATATATATATTATATATATATATATATATATATATATATATATTTATATTTTTTTTTTTTTTTTTTTATATATATATATTTACTTTTTTTTTTTTTTTTTTTTTTACTTTTTTATATTCGGGCTGAGGTATGCGCTCTACTGAGT
>JACEEZ010012453.1:570000-575000 GCA_016584305.1 Chionoecetes opilio | reverse complement strand
CTCTCTCTCTCTCTCTCTCTCTCTCTCTCTCTCTCTCTCTCTCTCTCTCTCTCTCTACTACTCATTTACAACTCATTAACAAATCATTAGGGAGTTATTAATCAGAATACATATTTTTGTTGCACTGAGGAGTTGCTGATACAATGGATTCAGTTACCGAGTATTATAGAATATCGTATATGGATTTAATTTTTAGATATTTATAGTCTGTATTTCTGTCTATATAATAAGGATCACATCGAGACGCCGTGTGTATATACAGAACCCTCCATGCAGTCACGGCGTAACATATAACAGTATACAAATAAACATACAACACAAGTATACCTATACGGACAAAAGAATACGCTGCTTATTGATGTAGTTATCGACGCATGACTATAAAATGATTAACCCCTTCGCGCCCAGATCTTTCCTTTGCTATAAAAAATCGTATGTTGTCGAGCCATAAAATTACGAAAAGTGACTAAATATTCCAAATTAGTTAGTGGACAAGGATACAAAACAGGTCATACGTATAAAATATGGCGTATATTCACTAAAAATATCTAATGGTACCCAAATTACAATGGAAATTACGTTCTGGGTCTCAAGGGGTTAACTATATACACATGGACTGGGTTATAGTGGTGATTGTCGCTGCCTCGCTCGGTTTGTACTGTCGTTGCCCTTAGCCTATATTTTCTGGGTCATTTCAGTCACGAGGCTGTTAATGTTTCCAGGCCAATAGTCAGAACGGCGCTCACTGCCACCCTAAGCGTTGCTGTACCTCGCCGATCATTTATTACACGGAGTTGGATCGCGTTTGCGGTGGTTGTGCGGTGCGTACTTTTTGTTTTTATTGAGTTCTATTGAGTTTTATTGAGTTATAGTGAGTTTTATGGAGTTCTATGAGTTTTTTTTATGGAGTTATATTGAGTTTTATTGAGTTTTATTAAGTTTTATTAAGTTTTATTGTGTTCTATTGAGTTTTATTGAGTTCTATTGAGTTTTATTGAGTTTTATTGAGTTTTATTGAGTTTTATTGAGGTTTTTTGAGTTTTATTGAGTTTTATTGAGTTTTATTGAGTTCTATTAAGTTTTATAGAGTTTTATGGAGTTTTATGGAGTTTTATGGAGTTATATTGAGTTATATTGAGTTTTATTGAGTTTTATTAAGTTTTATTAAGTTTTATTGTGTTCTATTGAGTTTTATTGAGTTTTATTGAGTTTATTAGTTATATGAGTTTTATTGAGTTCTATTGAGTTTTATTGAGTTTTATTGAGTTTATGAGTTTATTGAGTTCTATTGAGTTTTATTGAGTTTTATTGAGTTTGTAACTATTTTATTGTGTTCCTTTGTAAATACTATGGTCAATACAGCACATATAGCGTACTTGTACTCCATCCTGAACTAATATATGGAATAACTGGCACCCTTCTTATAGTATACTTGAACTCTTGTATCTATTTATTCATCTATTTGTGTCTATTCATTTATCACTGCCAAGGGGAGAGATCATCATGTTTTTGGTATTCATGTGATGATATTATTAACACATTAAAGCTGGTCTCAACGATACGTAATGTAGATACAAAATAATAATAACCTACTTTCTCGCGGGAAGCTCATCAGTTAGGCTCAATATGCGACAACACCCGCAGCAGAAAGATATAGATCATTACATAACCCTAACATACGAACCTTTCTTATAGCTGTGTTGAAACATAAGTATCCGCCTCTCCTTATACACCTTTTCACTCTCAAATTAAAACAACTGAACTTCAAATTAAACCAAGTGAATCTTAAATTAAAACAACTGATGTATAAATTAAAACAAGTGAAGTTTAAATTAAAACAACTGAAGTTTAAATTAAAACAACTGAAGTTTATATTAAAGCAAATGAAGTTTAAATTAAAATAACTGAACTTCAAATTGAAATAATTTAATTTCAAATTAAAAAAAAAATTCATCTATTATATTTTGAAATTCATTTGTTTTATTTTGAAGTTCTGTTGTTCTAATTTGAGAGTGAAAAGGTGCATTATGAAAACCCCCAGAAAAGTAACATATTTCTTCCTGCAAACTTTTTCTTATCTTTACCAGAGTGCTGCCAGCAAAGGGAAGAGAGGGAAAAAATTATTTATAAAAAGATATACCATTCTTTCAAATATTTTTACACAGCATACTACATAGATAAAGCA
Source organism: Chionoecetes opilio (assembly GCA_016584305.1). Classification (NCBI taxonomy): domain Eukaryota; kingdom Metazoa; phylum Arthropoda; class Malacostraca; order Decapoda; family Majidae; genus Chionoecetes; species Chionoecetes opilio. The sequence goes on along the minus strand of JACEEZ010012453.1, from coordinate 572,815 downwards.
ACACAGGATGAAGTATCGTGTAGCTATTCCGTATATGTTAGTACACATACTTTAGTTATACAAAAGAAAAAAAGTTATATTTTTGGCACTCAAAAATGTTTGGCACTCAAAAAATGTTGGCACTCAAAATCCTTTGACACTCAAAATATTTTGGCACTCAAAATATTTTGGCACTCAAAAAATTTTGACACTCAAAAATGTTTGGCACTCAAATGTTTTGGCACTCAAAAAATTTTGGCACTCAAAATATTTTGTCACACGAAAAGTTTTGGCACTCAACATTCAGTGTCTTCAGGTTTGATCCAGGTTTCTATCATTAATTATTTACATTGTAAGTTAGTGAAGTGAGAGCCAATCTAGAACCCATAGCCCTATATACCCCCTCCCTCCCTCCTTATCTCCCTCCCTGCCTCCCTCCCTCCCTCCCCCCTCCCTCCCTGCCTCCCTCCCTTCCTCCCTCCCTCCCTCCCTCCCTCCCCCCTCCTCCCTCCCTCCCTCCCTCCCTCCCTCCCTCCTTCCTTCCCTCCCTTTCCTCCTTCCTCCCTCCTTCCCTCCCTCCCTCCTGCCCTCCCTCCCTCCTTCCCTCCCTCCTTCCCTCCCTCCTTCCCTCCCTCCCTCCCTCCTTCCCTCCCTCCCTCCCTCCCTCCCTCCCTCCCTTCATACCCTCCCTCCCTCCCTCCCTCCCTCCCGTACCCCCTTATCCTTCCTTACACTAATACTTCATCTTGCTAATGAGTCATAATGGATGAATATTCTCTTTCTTTTCGAATTACATCGCTTGATTAATTACTCCATTTTTTTCTATAGCCACGTAAAACACTTAATTACTGTTTTAGTATTTTTCACTGCGTCGTAATAGACTGACCCACACGTGTCCTCTTGGCTTTTAATATATAAAAAAAACTGAATATATAAAAAAGTATTATATTCTTCGGGTCGATAAAGGTTCCCCGCTTCTTAAAACGTTGCTGAAGTTACGAAAAGACTAAATTAGATCACTTATGGGGCCTCGTGCAGCGTTATTTTTCCTGGGTACATCAAATCTGATAGCGTGTAAGTGGTTTTTTTTTAAAGATTTGTAAAGAATGTAGTAATAATTAGAAGCTGAAGCTACAAAAAACTAAATTAGATCACTTCAGGGGCTTTGTGCTGTGCTACTTTTTTTAATGGATACATCAACTCCAATATCGTGTAAGTGTTTTCATAAAGATTTGTAAAGAATGTCGTAATTAGCTTCAAGTCTTGACACAAAAAAGGCAGAGTATGAATAGAGTGTAAACTGGAGACTGTGGGCTCCAGTTCCCTCGGGGCTTGTGATGAACTGACTGAAGAGGAGTTGTAAGGACTGCAGTGTTGTTGTTGTTGTTGTTGCGAGTGTTGTTTTTGTTGCTGCTGATACTCTCACTGTTGATGTTGCTGTTGTTTTTGTTGTTACGGTTGTTGTTATTGTCGTTGCTACTGCTACTCTCACTGGGGTTTTTTTGGTTGCTGATGTTGTTGTTGTTGCTACGGTTGTTGTTGTTGCTACGGTTGTTGTTGTTGCTACGGTTGTTGTTGTTAATACGGTTGTTGTTGTTGCTACGGTTGTTGTTGTTGCTACGGTTGTTGTTGTTGCTACGGTTGCTGTTGTTTCTGTCGTTAATATTGTCATTGCTATTGCTACTTTCACTAACTCTTGTTGCTGTTGTTGTTATTTCTTGTCGTTGTTATTGTCGTTGCTACTGCTACTTTCACTGTTGTTGTTATTGTTATTGTTGTTGTTGTTGTTTGGTATACTTGTTGCATTACCAGATACTACCTTAGCAGAGTAAAATAAAACGTGATTGTCGATATAAAACATGATTCAGTTCGTCCATTTCAAGGGATTTATTTGTATTCTTGTTGTAAATTGATAACCAAATCGCCAATACATGAGTCACAGGCTGCTGCGTTTGTCTGCAGCCGATTTGTTCTCGTAATTCTTTCCTATGAAGCAAGACAGACAGAATATCCCTGACTTATAGTACTGTTCTCACCATCCTCGTAAATTCTTTGAGCATTAAAAAGTCCATTTGATGTCACGTAAGAAGATCCACAACTTCATTTCGCCCATTAACTCTTCATAGGACGCGTTGATATACTAGAGTCAGCTCTGTCTTGCTTCGCTCAAAGGCTTCCAATTTCACAACATGACAGAACATTAAGTACACTCTGTCACATTATAAGTGTTTAGAGTCCACGTAACTGCCTCCCTGTCATTAATTTGGCCTTCATTATTGCACTAACATATTACTCTTGCCTTCTCGGTGAGCGAAGAAAATTTATTGCATGGCTAGTATAATAATATTCTAAAGTGTACCAAACTGCTTATGACGTTGCAAACTGATACAAAATATACTTTACAAAATAAATGTGATATTTATATTTTTTTTTTACATCACAAGACTGGCCAAGGGCAAAAAAAAAGGAGGTAACAAAAGGCCAGCTTAGTTGTGGTCCCTATAAAGAAGACAGTCAGAGAATAAAGAAAGGGGGGTGGGCCAATTTAGTTCGGGAGGTGTCTTGGTACTCCTCTCTTGAAAATAATTAAGTCATAGGAGGGTGAAAAAATAGAAACAGCTAGGAAGAGAGTTCCAGAGTTTATCAGTGAAAGGGATGAAAAAATAAAGATACTGATTAACTCTTGCATTAGGAAGATGGACAGAATAGGGATGAGAATGAGTAGAAAGTTTTGTGCAGGGAGGCCGCCGGAGGGGAGAGGCATGCAGTTAGCAAGTTCAGAAGAGCAGTGAGCATGAAAATAACGGTAGAAGATAGCAAGAGAAGCAACATTGCA